>WSXT02011743.1:0-14564 GCA_011762715.2 Neuroterus valhalla
CTTGACTTAGTCCGTGGCTGATGATAAAACACCGGGCAAAAAGACCCGAGATTAATTTTCGACGATTTGATAATAATAATAATAATAATAATAATAATAATAATAATAATATTTGCCTGCATTAGAAGTGATGTGACCCCGTTCCTACCGCCATATTGTCTGTCACGTAATGTTGTGACGTCATGATTTTAGATCCCAATCCTTTCTAGGATGACGCGAAACACAAATATCTTCTACGAAATTGTTTTTTAAAAAACCGAAAAAAAAATTACCGCTGCTGGTAATTTTCTTCCACCGGTATATATATGAATGAAATTCAAGAAGAACATTAGATTAAAATAAATATTTACCTCTACTTCATACAAACCTATAGGAAAAATGTGGCTTCTATCACAGGAAATAACATTTCAGGTTCGAATCGTTTATACAACAATTTTTATATGGAATTTAGTCCTTGTTCCTTTCTGTGTAGCAAAAAGTACAAAATTCCAAATAACCACTGATTTATTAAAAATGGAAACTTCAATCGGGAAAATGAATCTAGAAAGTCCATCAGAAAAGTTCTTCACCTCAAAAAGTCCTACGCAATTGCTGATAACCGTTGTTCCATAGCATTCACAGTTCGGTGGAAGAATTGGAATGGGACTTTTGAGGGAAATATAGCCTGCGCTACAAAAGGAAGGGATTTTAATTCTTGCGCGATGTTCGCAGAACGAGTCTTGGAACAAGGGACGCCAAAGGCGTCCCCGAGCCCGCATACAAAAAATGCCTGCTTCTTCTCCTAGATACACAATATACTTAACACTCTTTTTCAAATGAATATTTTCAACTTTTGCTGACGTGATTGATTTAGGAATATGACAATGCATATATCCTATTTGTTTTATTACAAAAAATCAAAAACTATTCAAATAGTCGCGAGTTCAGGTTAAAATAGGCTGAATATTTTATTCACGAAAAAACTGTTTTTTCATTCTGAAATCAAGAAAAGGTTCTTATTTTTTTGTTTTGGGTAAAGGAGATGCATTATTATATTCTAAATGAGGATATGTATTTTTAGAATTGAAATTCTGAACTTTATTTTTGAGTGCCAAGGGCCTCCCCACTCTAAAGAAATAATTCTATATCTCCTTCTTGTAGCCGGCGTTTCAATTCACACATATGATTAATATTATTATTATTATTATTTTTTTCAAAAAATATATAATACACTGTTAATGGCTGATGAAATTCTTATTATGGCATTGCTATCTTGTAAATAAATATTCTTGCTTTAATTTGGTATTCTTAGATTCTTCCCACGCAATTTGTAACTTCCGGCTTTTGGAGACACTCACAAATGAAATGAAGGTCACTTTTATTGTTTACCATCAGAAGTTATACCTCACTTAATAAAAATTACTCTTGTACTCAACTGTTAGTAATTATCTAATAGTCATCCAATATAAATGTATAGAGGTACAGGGCAAGGCGAAGGCTAAGTATTAATGGCCTGAGAAGCAGATCGCTCTATTTATAGAGCACGTGAGTTGGCGGAATTGCAGAGAAAATTTATTCTTCGACTATAGGTATATGAATTTTGAATTTCTAATTTTCGAAGGAAATAGAATTTACATGTCTGGAGGAAAGTCCAAAAAACAGTGAAATATTCGGTAAACAAAACACGCTTTGTTGTGTTTTCATTATGAATTGAAATAAATTATTATTTAACAAGCAGTTTCATGCGTGCATCAAACATTTAACTGTCATATAAGAAATTTAGATAGAGAACCAGATGACTGTGATTCCAATTGTAAATTGAAAACTTCAATCTCTTTGAAAAAATATATATAGATATAGATATATATAGAAGGCATAAAGTTCAAAATTTTCAACTTAGAACATCAAATCCAAAATAATCCAATTTTTAATCAATGAATTATTTTTCAAAATATAAAATATAATCATTCTTGAACGGTTCAAATGAAGTCACTCAAATTTTATAATATTTAAAATCATTATGACTTTTTCAAATAATAAACTAAGAATGTTGAGGACTGTGATTATGCTTGAAATTAAGTATCCTTAGCTTTAATTTCAATATACCCTAAAAGTGCAATTATTATTTCTAGAACTAATATCAGAAGTCGGAAAAGTTCCGGCTTTTTCTTTACATTAAGTGTTGCAGATCATTCTGAACATAAAAAACTTATCAATGGGAAGAGAATGTACAATAGAAGTAGGTACATCAAATATTAGTTTTCAATTATTAGTTCCATTTTGTTGCACAATTTTTGAGATTTAGAACATATTCCGAAGGTTTTTATATATTATCGAGCGAGCATGATTTTGTATTCATAAATAGCTTCTCAATTTCAAATAATAGAAAGAATTACGCTTTCAATTATAAATTATTTATTTAAAAATGACATATGAGATACTAAAGATTAAATCTAAAAGTATTCAAATCTGCACGTTTTCAGTTCAAACTTATAAAAAAATGTATAATTGTGTATTCATCTCGAAACTTTATACTTCTGACATTATTCTTCTGACAGTATTTTCAATTCGAGAATTATTCCACTTTAAACATTTCCAATTCGAGAATAATTCAATTTTTAATTTTTTACTTCGAGAACTATTCCAGTTCAAACATTTTTGATTCGAGAGTTATTCCAACTTGAAACGTTTTTAATTCGAGAATTATTCCACTTTGAACATTTTCAATTCGAGAATAATTCAATTATAAATTTTTCAATTCGAGAACTATTACAGTTCAAACATTTTCATTCCGAGAGTTATTCCACTTTGAACATTTTCAATTCGAGAATGATTCCACTGCAAACTTTTCAACTCGAGAGTAATTCCACTTTAAACTTGTCAATCCGAGAATTATTACAGTTCAAACATCTTCAGTTCGAGAGTTATTCCACTTTGATCATTTTCAATTCAAGAATAATTCCACTTTAAACTTTTCAATTCGAGAATTATTACATTCCAAACATTTTCAATTCGAGGGTTATTCCACTATTAACATTTTCAATTCGAGGATAATTCCACTCTAAACTTTTCAATTCGAGAATAATTCCAGTTCAAACATTTTCAATTCGAGAGTTATTCCATTTTGAACATTTTCAATTCGAGAATGATTCCACTTTAAACTTTTCAATTCGAGAAATATTACAGTTCAAACATTTTCAATTCGAGAGTTGTTCCAACATTTTCAATTCGACAATTATTCCAGTTCAAACATTTTCAATTCGGGAGTTATTCCACTTTGAACATTCTCAACTCGAGAATTATTTCAGTTCAAACATTTTTTCTTCGAGAGTTATTCCATTTTGAACATTTTCAATTCGAGAATAATTCTACTTTAAACATTTCAATTTGAAAATTATTACATTTCAAACATGTTCAATTCGAGGGTTATTCCACTTTGAACATTTTCAAGTCGAGAATAATTCCACTTTGAACTTTTCAATTCGAGAATAATTCCAGTTCAAACATTTTCAATTCGAGAGTTATTCCACTTTGAACATTTTCAATTCGAGAATGAATCCACTTTGAACTTTTCAATTCGAGAATTATTAGAGTTCAAACATTGTCAATTCGAGCGTTATTCCACTTTAAACATTTTCAATTCGACAATTATTCCAGTTCAAACATTTTCAATTCGGGAGTTATTCTTTTTGAACATTTTCAACTCGAGAAATATTTCAGTTCAAACATTTTTAATTCGAGAGCTATTCCACTTTGAACTTTTTCAATTTGAGTATTATTCTACTTTGAACATTTTCATTTCGAGAGTTATCTCACTTTGAACATTTTCAATCAAGAATTATTCCACGTTAAACATCTTTGATTCGAGGATTATTCCACTCTGAACTTTTCAATTCGAGAATTATTCCAGTTTAAGCATTTTCAATTCGAGAGTTATTCTACTTTGAACACTTTCAATTCCACTCAGAACATTTTCAAATCGAGAGTTATTCCACTTTGAACATTTTCAACTTGAGAATTATTTCAGTTCAAACATTTTTGATTCGAGAGTTATTCCACTTTGAACTTTTTCAATTTGAGAATGATTCCAGTTCAACCATTTTCAATTAGAGAGTTATTTCCAATTTGAGCATTTTCAATTCGACAATTATTCCACTTTAGAAATTTCCAATTCGCAAATTATTCCAATTCCAAGCATTTTCAATCCAAAGGCATTTTAATCTCATCCATATTTTGATGTGTATTTCGAAAGAATTTAAATTGCGAATTATTGAACTTTGAATCCTATCAAGTTTGAGAGTGTAGTAGTATTCTCCAATTCCGAAATTTTTCACGATATACGATTTGAATGTTTTTTTTAAATCGTTCGAAATGTTCATTTTCATACTTTTCCGTTTGAAAATTAATAAATTTCCTAAGTTTTAAATTGAAAATAATTCAGTTTGGGGGAACAGAAACTAGAAAGTTATTTATATTATTATTAATATTACTTTTATCTCTCTTATTTTTCTAAATTTCAAAGTGTCTAAACGAATTAGTCTTATGTAAAACATGAGTGTTGAAACAAAAGCATGTCTGGGTTTTGAAATCAAATTTTACAAAAGTGTGATATTTAATTTAACACTTATGTATTTCTGAAATTCAGATTATAAATCTTACGATTTTAAAGAACAGGGGGGAAAAAGCATTTCTTTGAACCATCTTCGATGTACAAACAAAATACATTCGCTTCAAACAATGAAAACGCGAAAAATGAAAATTTGAAAAATAAAAATGTGGAAACTTGAAATTCGAACAATAAAAATGCAAAAAATGAAAATTCGAACAATGAAAATGCGAACAATAAGAATGCGAAAAATGAAAACTCGAACGATAAAAATGCGAACAATAAGAATGCGAATAATGAAAATGCAAACAACAACGATGCGAACATAATCATGAGCTAAGCCGCGTTAACGAGTAGATTATTATATATTATTAATAAATTATTGATAAGAACTTTCTAAGATTCTTCTCTTTTTTCTGAAATGTGGATAATTTTTTCTTGACAATGGCAAAAATCTGTACGACGCAGAATAATATTTTGTAATTTTACGCAGCGATTCACCTTGGCAATGGACCAGAAAGAAGGTGTTATTTTATGTAACTTAAGAAATTCTTAACATTGGCCCTGGATGATATCAAAAATTCGTTAAGATTTATTAATAGGATCAAACACTTTTTCACAATTTTCAAATTATCAACTTCTGCGTTTGTCGATATAGCCCAGGCAACTGAACATAGGAAAATAATAAAGAAATTATATATTTTAAACAAAAAAATGTATGAATCCGGTGATGGATTTATATAAAACGCTTGAAATTTCTAGAATAAAAAATATTTAATTCATTAAAAAATATTTGAAATTTTACCGTTGTTACATGTTTCATTTGAAATTCATCTCTTCTGGTTAAAAACTCGAGCATTTAAATGAAAGTGGAACTACTTTGAAGAAACTTTATTTTTTCATTAAAGATACATCATTTTAGTATTAAATGCTCTTTTCAAATTGAAAATTCAGTGATTTGGTTGAAAATTCGTCTTTTTTCAATAAAAAATCATTTATTTTGGCTGAAAATACAATTTTTGCTGCAGTTGACAGTTTCATTTTTTGTTGAAGCTGAACATTGAAATGCTTTTTTCGAAATTCATCTTTTCTGATTGAATCAAATTATTTTATATTAAAATTGGAATATTTTTTGGTTACAATATCAACTGCTTCATTTTCCATCAAGAATTGATAGATTTTGTTTGTAAGTTCAACAAATTCTTTTTAAGTTGAACTAATATGTTGCGAAATCATTTTTTGCTTCAAGATTTATTATCAAAATAGATATTTAACCACTCCATTTTTTGTGAATACAAATGTAACTGTTTACTCCTTTTAAAATTGAAAATTGATGTTATTACCTGAAAATCTTAACATTTTATTTTGGTTGAATAGTGACTCTTTTTAGTTGAAATTTGGATCCATTGTTTGAAATTCAGTTTTTTTGGGGACGAAAACGATTATTTTGGTTAAACATAAAATTTTCAGTATCAGGATGAGGAAGTAATTAGAGAAAGTTCTTGTTTCTAGCTTGAAAATATAATATTTTCGGTGAAATGTTTCAGTTTATGGGGAAAAAAATGTTTCTCGGTCGAGAATTCCATACATTTGTTGGAAATTCGTCTTTTTGTACAAAAAAAAGAAAATTTCGTAGAAATTTCAATTTGGTGTAGTTCCAAAAGCGTTGGACCTTTGATTTGTTTAAAACTATCTTTATACTTCTGTGATTTGGCGCGCTGATTATTATGAATATAAAATGAAAAATGAACGCAAACTTTATTATGATGGAGAAATCCTGAAAAACTTATAAAGTTATGAGTTTTCCTATTTATTTCCATAAATGATTGAAATTTCAGAAAATATTTTTGCATAAGTAGTTGATCTCTTAAAAATGCACATATTATGGGATGTTTATTTTTATTCTATGGTCACTTACTATCCTCATTCTCCACGTCCCATGGGAGGAGGAAAAGGGGGCCCTGAAAACTGATCACAGAAATAACTTATTGTTAGCTCACATAGGTTCCCTTTCTAACGTATAATAGGTTGCGTATGGCACCCATATGGTTGGTCACAGAAAAAACGTAGGTCACACATCATCCCCAATTTCAACGTTCAATAGGGGCCGAAAAGCACCTCTGTGAAAGATTACAGATAAGGTCACATAGGTTTCCTTTCCAGAGTATAATACGTTGCAGAAAGCAACCCTATGGCTGGTCACAGAAATAACTTAGGTCACATAGGTATCCTTTCCAAAGTTAAATACGTTGCAGAAGGCAACCCTATGACTGGTCACAGAAATAACTTAAGTCATATAGGTTCCCTTTCGAACGTATAATTGGGTGCGGAATGAACGCCTGTGACTGGTCACATAAAAACCTTAGGTCACTTATCATCCCCAATTCCAACGTTCAATAGGGGCTGAAAAGCACCCCTGTGACTGAATGCAGAAACAACTTAGGTCACATAAGTTTCTTTTACAACGTAGAATAGGGTGCAGAAGACATCCCTATGACTGGTAACAGAAATAACTTAGGTCACATATCATCCCCAATCCCAACGTTCCATAGGGGCGGAAAGGCACTCCTATGACTGATCCCAGAAATACCTTAGTTCTCATACTATCCATGTTTCTAACTTCCTATCGGAGGCGGGGGGCACCCCTATGACTGGTCACATGCATAACTTAGGTCACATATCATCCATTCTTCCAACCTCCTATGGGTGGTGGAAGGCACTCTATGACTGATCACAGAAATAACTTAGTTCTCATATTATCCATATTTCCGATTTCCCATGGGAGGCGGGGGGCACCCCTATGACTGGTCTCAGAAATAACTTAGGTCAAATAGGTTTCCTTCCCAACGTAGAATAGGGTGCAGAAGACATCCCTATGACTGGTAACAGAAATAACTTAGGTCACATATCATCCCCAATCCCAACGTTCCATAGGGGCGGAAAGGCACTCCTATGACTGATCCCAGAAATACCTTAGTTCTCATACTATCCATGTTTCTAACTTCCTATCGGAGGCGGGGGGCACCCCTATGACTGGTCACATGCATAACTTAGGTCACATATCATCCATTCTTCCAACCTCCTATGGGTGGTGGAAGGCACTCTATGACTGATCACAGAAATAACTTAGTTCTCATATTATCCATATTTCCGACTTCCCATGGGAGGCGGGGGGCACCCCTATGACTGGTCACATAAATATTTTCTGAGGTCACATATCATCCTAATTTACAACCTCCTATGGGTGGCGGAAGGCACCCTATGACTGATCACAGAAATAGCTTAGGTCTCATACCTCCCCCTTTCTCCAAATCTCTTGGGGAGGGGGGTGAGAAATGTATCCGTATGACTGGTGACAGCAATAATTTAGGTCAGATTTCAGCCCAATTGCAACCCCTCATTGGTGAAGGGGGGAGGGGGGCATCCTTGTTATACGTTACCGTAATACTTCAAGAAATATGCAGTGTGTTTGTGCTTTTCTATCTTCAACTTCGAATATCTCGAAAATGGTTACTCTTAGGATAAAAATACATATAACATGGAATGTGCATTTTGAAAAGATCCACAACTTTTGTCTGAATTATTTTTGAAAATTTCCATTAATAATGGAATTAAATGGAGGAAAACCATCATGTTATAAGTTTTTTATAGTTTTCCCCGTGAAAATAAATTTGGCGCCGATTCCCTAGTATCATATTCGTAATCAGCTCGTCGAAATACAAAAGTGCACGTAATTTAAAAAAATCAGAGGTCTTACTCTTCCAGAATTTGATTCAAATGTTTTTTCTATATTGAGTAAAAAATCTTTCTCGGTTCAAAATTCCACTCTTGTTTTAAAGTTCGTCTTCTTCTTTGGAAACTCTTTCTTTCAGAAAAAATATAAACGAATATTTTTCAAATGCAACTGTTTGATTGTTCATTCATTCCTTCTCATTCAGAATCTAATGATTTTGTTAAAACAGTCTTCTCCGAACGGGAAGAACTACGACGCGCGCGTGGAGCGCGCTTATGATGTTCTAGAATCTTTCAATCTGCATTTTATTATTCTCAATAAAAAAAATGGAATTAGTGTTTGTAAGAAAGTGTTCTTCATCGAGTCATTGCCGATAAAAATTTTGATTCCGAGGGCGCGCACAAGTCTGACCCGGGTCTATTAGATATTCTGCATCGCTTGATAATTATACATCGTAGGATCCAAAGTTCAAACAAAAGCCGTACTATAGGTTTTAAAGATTAAAAAGTAGAAAAATGAAACGTGGAAAACTTGAGAAGTAGGCTCTAAGAAATTTTCCACTCATTCTGGTACCCTTAACCATTATTTATCTTATAGAGTAATAATTATATCGAACATTTGAAAAAAAGTTACATTTCCTGAGGGATACCGTTCATTTCTTTGTTCTTCTTCCATTGAAAACTAATCATTTTGTATGCGCGCTACAGCGCGCGAAGAACGTTGCACTGCCAATTAGTTATATACCAAAAAGAGGCAAGATTACTAGGATTTCATTTTTATATTGTACACTTTAATTAATAGAAAAAATATTTTTTGAAGAAAATTTAAATTCATTCAATTTTCATAAAGTTGTCAATGAACACTGGATGTTCATTCTTCTTGAAATTATTTTTAGAAATTATTTCCTAACTTGAATGATGAATTTTTAATAAAAAATGGATTTTTAACCAAATATTTTTGACTAAAAAGAATGATTTCCTACCAAAAAGGTCAATCTTGAACTCAAATGATGAATCTTTGAATAACATAATTATTTCCAACAAGGAAGTTGTTTAATTTTCAAGTAACAAAGTTCAATCTAACCAAACCAAGAAAAAAACAAATTTTCATAAAATAATTGAATCGTGAAATTGAAACGGATAATTTTAAACAAAGGAGGCTGATTTATCAATAAAATTTTAGATATGTCAACCGGAAGAGACAGATTGTCAACAGACCACATAAATTCTCAACAAAATAGTTGAAATTTCAACTGAAAAAGATCAATTTTGAACATAAAGTAGAATATTTAAATTTTAAGTTGAAAAATGTATTTTTAGCAACAACAAGAAAACCCATTTCAAACATAACATTTGCATTTTTAATTCGAAATAAATTTTGAACCTGGATGGAAAATATTCGACCAAAATATTTAGTTTCTAACGAAGTTGTTCAACAGAAAAAATACCGTTTTTACAAAAAACTTAATTTTTTAACAAAAAGCCGAATTCTCAACATATAAATAGAGTTTTTCAACCAAGAAATATTTTTCACCAAATAAAAAAAGATATTCTAATTCGAAATATTCAATCCTGAAAATAGAAAGACGAATTTGTTATAAAACATTTGCGTATATCCAACTCGAAAATATAAATTTCAAAAAAAAAATATAAAACTTCCCTTGATGTTTGCTGTTAAAAACATTCATTTTTAAGGTAAAAAAAAATTTCTCAAAAGATGCTGAAAGTTCTTACTTTAGAATGTAACAGTTGAATATCAATCTTAATGATAAATCTTTAACCAAAGATTATTTTCCACAATACGAGCAAAAACATCAGTTTTCAGCAAAAACGAAAAAAGAAATCCTTGAAATCGAGTTGAATTTTTAACCACAGATAGATTAGATGAACATTAACATTATACATTAAATCTTCAACAAAAAGAACAGATTTTTGAACCATTAAAAATGTAATAGTCGGGATTTCAACCAAAGAATATTTCAATTTAAAATTCTAATCAATTAGTTCTAATCATAAAAAATAAATTTACTACAAAATAGTTGAATCCTGAACTGTAAATAAATCACTTTCAACAAAACTGCTGGATTTTAAACTTTAATTTGGTATCAAAACAGTTGTATCGAACAGAAGAAACTAATCCGAACTAACTATAACCAAAACAACTAAAACTAAACTAACTAAAACTAAATCAACTGAAACTAAATCAACTGAAACTAAATCAACTTAAACTAAACTAACTAAAACTAAACTCACTAAAACTAAACTAACTGAAACTAAACTAACTAAAACTAAACTAACTAAAACTAAACTAGCTAAAACTATACTAACTAAAACTAAAATAACAATACTAAAATAACTAAAATTTAACCAACTATAACTAAGCTGACTAAACCCAAACTGACTAAAACTAAATTAACTAAAACTGAACTAAAACTAAACTATCTAAAACTAAACTATCTATCCAACTTGAACCGTACAGTTTTCAACTAAAAAGGCTATCTTCCTGATTTTTGACAAAAAGATGAAACAGATGTTCAACCAAACATCTGAATTTCCAATAATTCAAGATAAATCTTAAACCTAAATGATGAATCTTCGACTAAAACAATAAGTTTCTAACAAAGAAGTTTAACTTTTACCCAAGATTTTTCACGATTACCTAACAGGAAGATGAATTATTTTCAACTAAAGAGGCTGACTTCTTTGAAAAAACTGTTAAACTGTCAGCCAGCAAAGACAAATGTTCAATAAAATGTATACATTTTCAACTCAATGGTTATTGAAATTTTAACCAAGAATGATTAATTCCAAACCCAAAGTGGATTAGGTAAATCTCTATTCGAAACAATGATTTTCAACAACAACATAAAACGGATGTTCAACATAATATCCAAATTTTCAATTCGAAATAATTTTCAATCCTAAATCATGAATGTTCGACTATAATAATTAGTTTCTTACATTGTGGTTTAACTGTCAGAAGCAGTCAAGCGTGAAGCTGGCACTATTCAAGCGGCCTTATCTCGAGAGATGAGACCTATTTGAGTTGGAAACTTGTTCTTTTTTTGTTGAATACAACACTCTTTTCGTTTCAAACTCGAAATTTTCCTCAGCCGGAGTATAACGTTACAATTCACGTTGAAATCAATTTTCTTGATCGGAAATTCAACAACTTTTTTTTCAAAAATGATTTTGTTGGGCGTAGATTCAGTTTTTGATTTGGAAATTTCATTGTTGAAAGAAAATAATTCTTATGTCACAAACGCAGCAGTTTTCTCGAAAATTTTATGTTTCAGTTGAGAATTCAACTATTTTTCTGAAAATTCATTTCTTATGATTGGATCAGGCTGTTTGAGAAGTGATAATAAAATCTCTTTTGGTTGGAGTATCAACTCATAGTTAATAAAATAGAACATCAAAAAGATTCGAATGATAAAATTGAAAATAATGAAATAGATTGAAATAAATCAATAGAATATTGATAATGAAATAAAATTATGTATTTAATAATTATGGTTTCGCTTCAAATTGAAATTATTGAAGAATTTTCAAAATATCTTTCGGAGCATTCAGTAATTAAAACGAACCAATTAAAAAAATAAACAATAAAATAAAAATATTTGTGATACTGACATAAATATAAGGTTTACACAAGATTCTTGATTTCACTGCTTTTGAATAATAATGAGGAAACTAAATTTTATGGAAACAATATTTTTCATTTACGTCGCAGAATCATATTTCTTGTGGTTTGGAAGATGGGTTGAGATTAATTGAGAAAAACAGAGTCTGCGACTGCGATTGCTCGATTACGTAAAAAATGTTTCGTGATTTTTCAATCTTTAGTCTCAAGTCGATATTATGTCAGACAATGCAGGAAATTATTCCACAGGCAAAACCGCGAGCAGGGCCGGCATCAGCACAACAGCGCCCCTCGACTTGCCCCTAGGTTATTATATTTCCCCCTCCTCCCTTCTCGTTTCTTCTAAGCAACTTGAGAAAATTATTCAAAGATAATTTGAAAATATCGATTAAAAAAAAGACGAAGACCTCCTTTAATCAAATCCTGGGAAGATTCTTACCTTCTATTTATTTTCCATTAAGAATTAAATATTACTGGTTGAAAATGCGATTTTTATTCGAAAATTAATTATCTGAGTTAAAAATCGACCTTTTTGGTTGGAATGTTATTTTCCTCAAATGAAAATAGGGTATTCTGTATTAGGTTCAAAATTTATATTTTTTGGTCGAAAATTCAACTATTTGTTCGACAATACTTTGTTTTAGTTGGAGATTCGCCTATTTTGTTGAAGAATTGTCTTTTTTGTTAGTGTTTGATTGGAAGTTAAATAATTTTATTGAAAATGAAATAATTTGATCAAGGATTCACCCTTTCGATTGGAAATTCACCTTCTTATTTCAAAGATTATGTTTATGAAGTCAAAATTTTACTGTTGCATTTTGGGTCAAAACATTATATTCTTTAGTCAAAAAATGGACTTTTTGGTTGAAAATTATGTATTTTGTTAAAAATTTTTCTTCTTTAGTAGGAAATCATTCTTTTTAGTTCCTGATGCAGGTATTGAAACCTTGTGGAAAAACTGTTGGCAATAATTTGTTATAGTTGGAGATTCAATTATTTTGTTGAAAATTTGCCTTTTTTGATCTAAAATTCCATAGTTTGATTGAAAATTTCGTTGAAAATCCATTTATTTGGTCGTTGGTTCATTAATTCGGATGAAAATTCACCTTTTTGGATGAAGATTATTTTTATGAAGTAAAAATTTTACTGTTGCATTTAAGGTAAAAAATTTATCATTTATGGTCGAAAATTGAACTCTTTAGTTGAAAATTAATGCATTTTGTTGACATTTTTCCTTCTTCAGAAGGAAATTATTCTTTTTAGTTTCTGATGAAAGTATTGAAACCTTGTGGAAAAATTTTTGAATACTGTTCACAATAATCTGTTATAGTTGGGGATTCAAAAAATTACAAAGTTTGATTGAGAGTTGAACTACTTTGCATTCAAAATACATCAATTTGGTGGCAGGTTCATCATTGTAGTTGAAAATCTACCTTTTTGCTTAAAAGATTGTCTTTGTCAAGATTAAATTTTACCGTTTTATTTTAGGTTGAAAATGTATATTTTTTCGTCAAAAATTGAACTATTTTGTTGAAAATGTAAACAGTTTGTTGAAAATTCATCTTCTTTAGTAGGAAATAATTCTGTTTAATCCTTGTGAAAAAACTGTTGAAAACGGATGATTAAAGTTGAAAATCTACCTCTTTGGTTAACGGATTATTTTTATCAAGCTTCAAATTAGACCGCTGCATTTTAGGCATGAAATTTATATTTTTCAGTCAAAAACAGAAATATTTGGTTGAAAAATGTATTTTGTTGAAAATTTCTCTTTTTCAGAAGAAACTCCATATTTTTGGTTAATATTGCAACTGTTGAAACCTTATGGAAATACTGTTGAAAATGGTTGCTAATTAATCTGTTCCAGTGAGAGGGTGAACTTTTGGGTACAAAATTAGTCTTTTTTGTCTGAAAATTAGAAAATTCGATTGAATGTTAAACTACTTTGTTGGGGATTCATTGTTATGGTAGAGAATTTATCATTTAAGTTGAAAATCTACCTTCTTGGTTAAAAGATTATTTTTATCAAGTTGAAATTTTACTTTTGCATTTAAGGATGAAAATGTTTATTTTCTAGTAAAAAATTGACCTATTTGGTTGAGAATTTGTATCTTTTGTTTGCAAGTCATAGAATTAGATTGAAAGTTCAATTGTCTGTTTAAAATTCATTAATTTGTTCAGGGATTCATCATTTAAGTTGAAAATTCACCTTTTTGGTTGAAAGATCATTTTTGTCAAGTGAAAATTGACTATCCCATTTGAGATTAAATATTTATATTATTTCTTCAACAAATCCACTATTTTAAGCTTGAGAATTGATCAATTTCGTTGAGAATTTTTCTTCTTTAAGGAGATTAATCTTTTCGCTCAATAATGCAACTGTTAAAACCTTGTTGGAAAACTGTTGAAAACGGTTGACGACAGAGCTTTACAAAAAAAATTATTTTTTGTGTTGCCCTGCATATCTTTGCAAATTTTCAAGTTTTCAGGTTTCAAAATTACGAATATGTTTATGAGAGTACTGAATGTGCTCTTGTTTTTATGATTTTTACATATCTTATATTTTGAACAATTATCGGCTTGTTAGTAATAAAATTTGTTTTTCTA
>WSXT02011754.1:0-14564 GCA_011762715.2 Neuroterus valhalla
AATAAATAGCCTCCGCATAGTAATAAAACTAAGTTGAATAGTATTATGATGTTTCATGATGTGACAAACATTATTTTCAACATCATAGAGGTTGTTTCTTGTACAGCAGCCCACGAATTTCTCAACCAAGAATTGTTCATTCCACTACGATAATTAACGCGTCCACTCTTTTCCCTGCGGATGAGAATATATAAAGTCAACATACTCGTTCTTACAATTTCACGATTAACAGTTTAAAGCTTTCCTTGGATATTAATTCTTTACGGATTTCAATGCTTTAGTATCTAAGTTCTTTCATTAGATAGTTTTAAATATTTTTCATAAGAAGGGTCATTTTTATTAATTCTAGCTTTTATACATTGGCGATGTTCAGAGAGGGGCGGGGGAATTCTTTATTACAAACTTTTTTTTCTTGTTTATCTGCTAAATAGTCAATATAATCTAAGCATTTGTCGTTAGGAATATAACGGGAACAATGATTTACTATTAATTTCAACGTTTACTCAAATTCGTCACAAATTTTCAAACTTGAGTCAATATTTTGTTCGGGCCCCTTATAGAGCTCCAATATTAAAAGGGACTATTGGAATTTATTCTAGAATAGGCAGAAGGTACTATGATTTAAATAAAATTTTCAAATCCAGGTGTTTGCAGTTTTTTTTTATTTGGGAGAATCGAGAAAAACTTTCACCAAAATGTTCTATTTTTGGATCACCCTAGTGTATCACATACGATCTCATATATTGAGTACACAAAGAGTGGAAATAACAGAGTGCATATTAACTGTAAGTTCAAGAATTATAAATGAAGAATGTTCCCATGCAGGACAGGCAGCCTTTGTTTAATTGATCTACTCGGATACGTAATTAGTGGAATGCAAGCACTACTGGAGGTTTCTTTACTGATTGACAGTACCTGCATATTTAACTTCGTCGAATGCTTTTCTTGCTTTCTTCAGTTCTTCGTTCATCGTTAGTAAATCCTTTACTCGGGCATATTTACGTGCATCTTTTCTAACTGAAAGAAAAGGAGAAAAGAAGATAAAGATAAAATTATTATTCCTTAACAATGGATTTTTCAGGAGAAGTTTCAATTTCCAGACTGAGAAGTTCAATTTTCAATCTAGCAATGATGAATTTCTAATGAAACAGAACAGTAAAAACTTGGCAGTACATTTGGTTGGAGGTAGAATCTGAACGGTGTTTACTTTACCTTGCACTTTGGGTACGATAGGCCAACTATGTAAAGTACATTTGACAGTGTCTATTGCGAATTTACGCCATGGTCTTTGAAGTGTAGATGGCATGTCAATTGCATTATTTAAAACAAGGGCCCTCTGTTAGGTGTGAATATTCGAATGGTTATCTCGGTTTCGAAATTTATGCACCAAGTAGGGATAAAAGGTATGTGGCAACGTGCCATCCTTCTTCTCATAGGTTTCGGAACCGTGGTCATTCAATATACCACGTAAAAAGATCGTCTTATTTGCATGCGTGAAGCCTACCTGCATGTATAGAGTTGTGGCCTGATATTAGAAGGTGCATGTATCGCACCTTGCAATGTCTACAGACTATGGCGTACCTTCGAATAATTTTATACCCAAAGGACCAATTTTCGAAAATAGATGAATTTTGGACTACAAAATATTACCAACGACAAATAAGAGTGGTTCGTTGGTCGTGGGAGCTAAGGCATGAGCTTTGGTTACACGCTGTCTAGTTGTGGGTTCGATTCCCTCCTCGCACTCTAGAAGAGCTTCGGCGGGCCACGGACAGTCGTGAGCCCGGTACCTATAGAGTTCTTCAAGTTCTCTAAGTATTAAGTAGCTGTTTCCCTTGGTGGTTCAGAACCCACCTTAAACTGTAGGTCCTCCTCACCCCTGAGTTAGTAGTGAGGTGTTCAAAGGAATAGAGAGAAGAGTATGCCAAGACTCTCAAACCCGTAACAGAGAGAGAGTATAAACAGATATTCCGACAAACGACATATTTGAGTCTGTCGGATCTCACGCTCTGCACTCGATTATTATTGTCATTAATTCCTGATCAAGAATTATTACTTTTCAACCACAAAAGACCAATTCTTGATCCGAAAGGGAGAATTTTCAACGGAACAGTAGATAGGAAATAGAAAAAAGTAATGAAAATAGGATAAATGAAGGTAACACAGTAAAAAAGAGTAGAAGGGTCCCGGGACTACCGACAGAAACTTTGCTCTTTCGCGTTGAAAGAAAACCATAGATTTGATTGTTATTTCATTCATCGATAAAAAAAAACACTTATATCATCTCATTTTATGCATACATGCACGCCAGTAAGAGAAATATTGTAGCAGGGAGTATAAAGAAGTCAAATTATTGAAGTTTGTTAGTTCCGAGTGTTATATGTAGACATGAACTTCCAGACGAACCACTATCTGAACTATTTATTATAAATGCCTTCAATGGCACGCAACGTATAAGTCCGTGTCTCAGACTCTACTGTACATATACTACAGCGGCCTTCAGAACGGGAGGGAGAGGGGGGGGGGTGCTGCGTTGGTGCCATGCATTGGCGTGTCGCATGTCGTATACCGTGACATTGACATTTTTCGAAGCTAGGTCCCCTTTCGGAGTATATGTATAACCTCGCAAGAGAAGCAAAGCTTCAAAAATGCAGTGTGAATGAAACACTCGTTTCAGGGCATCATTTACATGCAACGGAAATTACCCTTGGTAGTGTCATGTTACCAAGCTCACCAGGATGTGACTCGCCGAACACTTGGGGTACGGAGTTATATTTTGACAACTTTGTCGATCGTACACCATAGTCTCTTGGGATTCCGAGGTGCCTTTATATGCACCTTGTAATATTAAGCTACAACTCTATACTTGCAAGTTGCCTGCAGGCATGAAGAGCAGACCATCTTTTTACGTGGTAGATTATTATATGACCACTGATCTGTATTTAACCCTGGAAAGAAGAGAGCCATGTATTTTCAGATTGGAACGCGGGAACTTTTTAATGCCTTACAACGCATGCTGTCTTGAATCGGCGTATTAACATAGTCAGCTCAATCAAGAACATACTCCAATTTACGGCTATGACTCGGCCCGCATTTGTGACGGCACTCACTATCCATGGTGTAGTACCATTCAGGTCCGCATTTGTGACGTCATCCTTCCTCCAGGGTGTAATGAAGATGAGTGTATAGGGGTCCTCTATCATGTGATAATAGTGAATACGCTTCCTTGGTTCCGAAACCTATAAGAAAAAGAATGGCACCATCCCACATACCTTTGACCCTCACTTGGCGCATGGGTTGTGGAACGGACATAGCCACTTTCATATTCCAAGTAATAGTGGGCCCTTGTTTTACATAATGCTATTAACACACCTCTTATACTCCAAAGACCATGGCGCACATTCGTAATAGCATCTGTCAAAAGTACCCCACGTAGTTAGCTTATTGTACCCGGATTGCCGGGATAAAGTAAACATCGTTCAGATTCTACCTGCCACAAAATTTACTCTTAAATTTTTTCTGTGAAGTTTTGAACAACAATAATGAAATTTTAACCAAAAATTCCATCTTTTGAAATCAATCCGTTCCAAAATAACAAAAGATTCGATATTTCTTGTTATCTCGAGCTTTCTTGTTATTGCGAAAACAGAACATCTTTTATCCTCCCAACTGTAACTTTCTGTAAGTGATCTGAGTATCAAACAACAGTTTTCGTACCCTCTTTGAATTTAAAAAAGAAATATTCTTCCTCCCGGCTCGAAAGTAGGTCTTTCTGAACCACATTTCAGGCAGGAAAGTGCAACTTTTGCAAACCGCTTTAGCCACACTTTCCTAGTCTAAAATCCGTTTTCGGAACAAGTTTTTGGAGAACAGAGCGACAAAATAGTATAGCACATTATGAGCATTGAAATTTGGATATACTTTTTTGCCGCTCCGCCCTTTTAAACATTATGGCACAAATTTTGAATGAAGTACATAGGTTTATTTTGTGGAAGTGAATTGAAAATGGGAAAAAAGGAAGAACAGCTGAAATCCTGAAGAATGGTGATCAGAAGGAATGGAGAGAGACCAAATGTGATCCCTAAAATGAGGAGTGAATAGATTCATGGGAGTTTGTCTGAATTGTCAAAAACATTTCCTCTCACCCAGAAATACGATGTCCTCGACCTGAACTCTGCCAGTTCTACCAATTTCCATTGCTCGGTGGGTCGTTTCGGTGATAAATTCAATAACGAGGTCTTCCAAAAAATCTACACTTTCCGTGTAAGGATTCTGATCATCTCCAAACCCGAATAACATGCATCGCAGTTCCTTTGAAAAGAGTCGTTTGCGTCCGCCAGGCAATGTTCCTCCAATAGTAACTTCGGTCTCTTCATCCTCAAACTAAATTAAATGGAAAATTAGAAAAAAAAACGTAGAAAGGTTTTTTTCCTGTGAGAAGATAGATCCTCTATCGATCCACTGGAAATCAATCCCAGGTTTTTCGATTGCTGTTCGAAAACAGTTAAAATTGAAATCCAAAAAATAAAGAACATCATTAAAACAAAGGAATAATGATGATAATCTTATATCAATATTTAACAGTGTATTGTTTCATCCTGAGAGAAACATTGAGTTAAAAATAACCTAATAATAAACTAAATGGCTCCGAAAAAAACCTGAGGGGTGATTCTTTTTTAGGTGTTCAGAAATTTATAACCTCCTTTTCCTCTGTGTAAGATACAGTAAAATTTGCATCTTCAAAATGCAACTAAACTTTTATAAACTTAGGTAACTTACTTCTTTCAAGATTCATTTTTTCAGTTAAGGATTCATAACACAAACCCACAAAAAAGAGGGGAATGTCAAACTGTCCGAAGCTGTCATTCTCTCTAGATTTTGGGTTGGTATATCCGAAACCGTAGTCGGAATCCTGCACTTAGTGATAGCTCCCATTCTAACCTCAAAAAACATATTTTAGTGGCTTTTTTCGCATTGCGAAATAGGTAGAAGAAGAACGCAATTTTTTAAAAATTATTTTGAGCGCAGATTTCAGTCCAGCTGCGGAAAAATATATTAGAGCGATCTCTACCAGTACACCGAGCCGAACACTTTTTGGTGGAAGAGAGACTGTACAAGAAACAATAGTGTAAGATCTCCCAAAAAGAATTTATATTTCCACAAATCAGAATAGCCGATTCCTATGGATTTTGGGTCACTGAATATGAATCCACGGTCGCAATTCCGCGATTGGTGTCGGGTTCCTTTCTGACCTTAGGAAACTTCATTATTTGTTGGCTTTTCTCGCATCGCGAAATATGTAGGAGAAAAAAGCCTACTTTTCACATTCTCATCAGAGAAGGTATTAGATTTATGTAAAGTTTGAGCACCCACGTTTTCGTCAGATGTTCACGTTTTGAGACCTCCTGAACCCGAAAAACAGGTTTTTACTAATGTGTCTGTCTGTATGTCTGTCTGTCTGTATGTATGTATGTCTGTATGTCTGTCTATTAGCACGATAACTTCCGAAAAAACTGATCGATTTGATTGGCCTCATGATTTTTTTTTGATGAAAGCAAAATTGTCAGAGTTGTGGCATTTTCAAAATTCAAAAAAAAAAAAGAAAATGAGAATTTTCAGACAAATAACGCCAGATTGAGAATAAAGTCAGGAGCAAAAATGTTTCTTCTTGGGAGCCCTACAAGATCGTGAATACGACTTTTCGAGTTTTCTCAAAAAATCAAAAATTCAAATTTTGGTCACACAAGAAATAGTGAATATTAGAGATTCATTTTTAGGTCAAACTATCCAAGGTACGGGGAAATTTAAATGAACAAAAATTGCTCACCAAAAGAAGATCTACAAATTTGGTAGCATAACTTCTTGATAAGACAAGTAGTTTTCGCTTCATTTATAAAAAAGCATTTAAAAATGAAAAAAAAAGATTTTTTGGAAAATTGACACAAGCTTAGGAAGAATCATATAGACGCAAGTTCTTTACCAGGAAAATATCTTTCAATGTTTTATCAACTTCTTCAACAGGACATGTATTTTTCATTTCAATCAGGAAAGAAAACTATAAAACTGAAATAATAAAATTTTGAAAAAATGACCAAGGCTGACACAGAAGATTGATAGAAAAAAGTTGTTTATCGAATTTACAGAAAAACTACACAATATGTGAAAAAAATTAGGCAACAAAACTCCTTCACCGTTTTGGACAAACTCTAATAGAGAGCGCAGCATGAGACACGCGATGACAATGTATTCGTTAAAGCCGGAGGAGCTTTAACAAAAGAGAATCCACACTCATCAAATTAAAGTAGTCGACATCTCGCTTTTGAGTTTCCCAAGCATTTTATACAACTGAAGGCAGGTACAAAGGCCGAGCGCGGAGCGCGAGGTGAGATTACCATCGAGCGCGAAGCGCGAGTTTCGAAACTCGCGCGCCCTAGGCACGCCAAACCTAGCGAGCGAAGCGTGCGATGAGAATGTGCCCGCGCAGCGGGCTGATTTTTTTTAGTATTTTGACCACAGATTCAGATTAAGCATCGAAAAAATACACAAGGATGATCCCTACTAGCCATGTTTGGTTCTTGGAAAAAAATTTTCAGAATGCTCCCCCCAATTTTATTTTTAATCCAAAACAGCTGGTTAACAAACTCGACTTATATTTTTGGTCCCTAAAAAAGGGTGCCAAAGCAGGATCTAGTATGATCATTCTTTCGAAAGTTATCAAACTCACAGATTATTTTTCATTATCTTCTGTGCGATCAAAATGGGAATTTCCTATTTTTTGATTAAATCCAAAAAGTTGTATTCACGATTTTGTAGGGCTCCCAAGGAGAAACCTCTTTTTCTCTCCGAGTTTCTTTTCAATCTTGCGTGATTTTGCTAAAAATGGTCATTTCCTTTTATAATTTTGAATTCTGAGAATACCATAACTCGGGCAATTTTGTTTATTTCGAAGAAAATAATAAGGATAAATTGTTTCACTTCTTGAGTGCTACAAGGAATTGTACTTGAAATTTTCGAACCTTGCAAAAAAAAAGTCAACAAAAAAATTCCAAAATGCTCCCCCTCTCTGACTTTTCATCCAAAATAACTGGTCAACAATCTCGACCTTTCTTTTGCGGCCTTGAAAAATTGTGCCTAAGCACAATCCAATAAGATTATTCTTCCGAAAGTTATCGAGTATACAGATCACGGACTACATACAGACAGACTACAGACAGAAAGACAGACAAACACCTGGCTGAAAATAGTTTTTTCTGACTCAGGAGGTCTCAAAACGTGGAGATTTAATTGAATCCGTGAATGTCAATTTCCGCATAAAACCAATACCTTCTATTTCAGAATGAGAATGTAAAAAATGAAATGATAGAATTTTGAAAAAATGACGAAAGCTAAGAGAGAAAAATGTTAGAGAAAAGTTGTCGGCCCGCGAAGGATCTATAAATTTTTTATCGCTTGCTATTGCTTTTTCCATTGGTCGCGTAGTTTTTGTTTCAATCGTAAAAAATAGGATAAAGCATCAGAGAATTTAATTTCTAGAAAAACTACACAACATATGAAAAAGATGAAGCAACGAAACTCCTTTATCGTTTCGGAAAATTTTAATCGAGTGCAGCGCACGAGACACGCGACGAGAAGATATTCGTTCAAGTCGAAGAAGCTTTAACAAAAGTGAATTCACAATCATCAAATTAAAGAAGTGGACATTTTGCTTTTGTGGTTTAAAAGCTCTGCATGCAAATGTAGGGAAGTACAAAGCCAGAGTGCGTAGCGCGAGATCCGACAGCCGCGCGCCCTATGCGCATTCAAATTCATGAGCGAGGCGAGCCGCGCTCAAGGCGCGCAATGAGAATGTGCGCCCGGTGCGGGCAGATTTTTGCATTCTCATCATAATGAGAAGGTATTGGTTTTATGTGAAATTGACTTTCTTGGAATTCATGAAACCTCCACGTTTTGAGACCTCCTGATTCCCAACAAGTAGTCATTACGTTGGCGTCTGTCTGTTGTCGTCGTCGTCGTTGTCATCATCCGTATACTCAATAACTTTCGGAAGAATTATCATATTGGATTGGGCTTTGGCACACTTTTTCAAATCCGGAAAAGAAAGGACGAGTTCGTTAACCAGCTATTTTGGATGAAAAATCAAATCAAATTTTTTCGGACTTTATTTTCCAAGACTCAAAAATTGTAAGTTCGGCTTCTTGTAGCAGATGAAAAGTGAAACAATTTATTCTCACGATCAATTTATCCTCCAGGATGATCTTTACAACTTTTCGAGTTTTCTCTTAAAATCGAAAATTCAAATTTGGACGGCACAAAAAATAAAGAAAAATAGAAAGATTCATTTTTTGGTCAAACTATGTAAGATACGGGAAAAATATAAATGAAGAAGGATTGGGCAAGCAGTTTTTGTTCCAATCGTAAAAAATAGAATTGAAAAATTGAATTTCTAGAAAAAGTACACAACATGTGAAAAAATTTAGGCAACAAAACTTCTCTACCGTTTTGGACAAACTTTGATCGAGTTCACATCACGAGGCACGCGATAAGAATGAATTCGTGAAAGCCGTAGAAGCTTTAACAAAAGAGGATTCACTTCATCAGATTAGAGTAGTCGACATTCTAGTTTTGAGTTCCACAAGCTTTTTATACAAATGTAGAAGAAAGGTCGAGCGCATAGCCCGGGATGAGAGATTAGAAATTAAACTATTTGATTGAACATTTTTTTGTTAAAAATTTGTTCTATTTTCACCAATTGGTCTAGGGACCAAAATTGAACTGTTAGATGGTAATTATTTACTTTTTGTAGAGGATTCACCTTTCTTGTTGGGAATCGTTCTTTCTTGATTACATTTTTTTCCTCATAACTCTCAGTTCTTGGTTAAAGATTAAATTACGCCGTGGAAATTTTTTTTTTTTGAAGAACTCATCGTTTCAGTAAGAAGTTCATTCCTTCGATTGAGAATCAAACCATCTTGCTGAGAGTACTCTTTTCTTGTCAGAAATCGATCTTTTCAGCAGAGATATTCAACTATCACCTACAGTTATCAACAAAATTAATGCCATTCCAACTGAATATATGAATTTCTACCAAAATGTGGAATTTTTTGCTGAGAATGGAATATCTAATGAAAATAATTCCTGATCAATTTTAAACCAAATTTTAAACAAAACAGTTGAATATCTAATAAGTTGTCTGATCTTTACACGGAAGGGGAATTTGCAACTGAAAATATGAAATTTTAACACAAGACGTAATTTTGAACCAAATTATTAAATAACCTACTAGATGTCCGCATTTTTAACCCAAAAATCAGAATTATTAGAAAAAAGTTAACTTTCAGAAAAATCGTTGTATTGGTAATCAAATTGATGAATCTTGAACCAAAAAGACGAATTTTCTACAAAACAGTTGAATTGTCATCAGAAGAAATTGTTTTTACGAAGTTGTCTAACTGTCTGTCTGTAGTCTGTGATCTGTATACTCGATGACTTTCGGAAGAATGATTTTATTGGAGTGTGCTTTGGCACAATTTTTCAAGGCCGCAAAAGAAAAGACGAGTTTGTTAACCAGGCATTTTCGACCAATGGTTTTGGATTTACCAATCAAAATCGCTTTTTGAAAAATCAAAAATGCATGTTCCCGCTCAAACTGTGCAAGGTGCGAAAAAATGTTAGGAACAAAAATGATTCATTCTAAAAATACCTATAAATTTGTTATATATTATTTCTTTCATATGGTGCATAGTTTTTGTTTGGATCGTAAAAAATGTTAAAAAAAGTGAAAAATTCTATTTTTGAGCAAAACTATGCCAGATATGAAAAATATGAAAATTCCAAAAATTGTTTACCGTAAAAAAATCTACTGATTTACTGTTGACTATTCTTCCATGAGACGAATAGTTTTCGCCTCAATCGCGATAACGCACTCACAAAAATAAGAAATCCCATCTTCAAGCCAAACAATAAGAGACAGGAAGAAATAATAATGAGTAGAAAAATTGTTCATCTTAAAAAGTTCTACAAGTTTCAAATGAAACTTTTTTCAATAACGCGTATATTCTTTGTTTTAATCGTGACAACGCTTTTCATCAGAAATGAAAAAAAAATTCAATAATCTTCATAGAAATAGAGGTTTTTAGCAGTTTTGCAATATTTGCAACTCTGTGTCTGCATTACTTTGTAAACTGAAACAAGCACGAATGAATCTGAGCGCGAAGCGCGAGATTCGAACGACGCGCGCCCTAGTCGCGCTCAAACCTGCGCGCGAAGCGCGCTATAAGAATGTGCCCGCGCAGCGGGCAGATCTTTTTTGTTGGGGCTGGGTTCTTTTAGTTTCAACTTCATCAATTTTGTTTTCTAATATTTACTTTTTTTGGCTGAGGATTCATTTTCCAAATTGAAAATGTAACCTTTTGCAATTTTCACTGATCATCAGTATAACCTAATGAAAATTAATCTTTTTCGTCTATTCGTTTGAAAATCCTTCTTTTTTTTTAAATTCGAGTTTTTTTTTCAAATATTGATTTCTTTGGTTGACACTTAATACCCAAATGGAAGAAAGATTTTTTCGTTTAAACATCAATGTCAGTGGATTCAACAATTTCTTTGAGAATCCATATTTTTTGGCGAATTTCATCTTCTTTTAGAAAAATTTTCCTTGGTTAAGAATCAACTCTAAAAATAAGAATGTAACCATTTGTGTTTTTGGATGTGGATTCATCTATTTGGTTAATGATTCTTATTTCCGTTTAATTCAACTGCTTCTGATTGAAATTATAATTGTTGTTGATAGTAGAACGTCAAGCTTGCTAGAAGAGAATTTATTTTCATTGCTGTTCGAAATTGAACTATTTTGTTCAAAGATTAATCTTTTTCAGCTGAAAATCCAAGTATCTATGTGGTTAAAAGTCGAAGTAGTTTGTTAAAAATCCAAGATTCACGTCTTTGCTACAAAATTCAGTTACTTTGTCAATAAATATAATATTATGTCACTCATGAGTTGGAATTTCGTCTATTTAGATGGACTATTCATCTACTTCGTCTAAAAATCTTTTGAAAATCCGTTTCTTCTTGTTGGAACATAGTTTTTTGTATTTGGCATATGACGATATTGTTGCAAGATAAAAATTTATCTTCCTGAGTTGATAATTACACTATTTAGTTCAAATTCATCTTTCTTGATTTGAAATTACATTTTTTGTTAGAACTTTTTCTTTACCGGTTCAAGAGTTGACTGTCTTCTATGGACTTGATTTTTAAAATAAAATTTCAACTCTCCACTGAGGATTCGATTAGAAATTCATCTATTTAGTTGGAGATTCAACTTTTTCATTCAAAAGCCGAATTTGTTGCTGAAAATTCGTCTCTTCAGAATGCACGCCACATTCTGCAATTTTTGAACAATCATATCTTATTTTACAACACACTTTTTTACCTCTTTTTCAGCCATGAAACTGTCCTGGTTTGAAAAATTCAAACAAACTTCTGGGATCAGCGGAGACACACATATAATTCTTTCAGCTAATGAAAAAATCAATAATTGCTAGTAAGATTTTACTTATTTAATAATCAGAGAAGAACACGCGACTAAAGCTTACAAGAACTGGTCATACAATGATAATTTGAAAAATGGGAATCGTGACACACAGAAAAAATTTGAATAATTACGCGATTGTGTAACATTTTAAACTTCCATCAAACAAAAAGAAGACAAATATTGTGAAGTTTTGAGATAAGCTACGTCACCTCCACCAAAATAACGTATCTACGAGTAATTGCTCCATGTTGGAATAATGAGAATTGTTTACACACCTAATTCCTTGACTTTATATTACTCACGATCAAAATGTTTCCACAGAATGACAATGAAATACGATCAAACAATTAGCACACCTGACACAGAACTCTTGTCGAATAATTATCAAGTTAAGAAGTAAAAAATAAAAAAAGTTATCAATTTTTAGGTCACAATATTATTGCATCTTTTTTTACAAATAAGAAGCTTTATATGATACGGAAACAATTTTTCCTGTGGGGTATTAAAATAATACGTAGCTTTGAAATAGGCTATAATATTGAAAACTGTAACAGTTCCAAAATAGTAGCTTTAGAAACAAATAAATGAGAATTAGAAGCTTCAAGAATTGGAAAATCTTCTACGGGAATTATATAATATTTTTCATTTCTCCAAATTCAAAGCCATCAAAAATTAAATTGAATTTCGTTTGTTTCATGTACTCATAATGATTCAATTTAATCAGATGGTAGCTTTAAATTGTCAAGTTTAGAATTGGAGAACAAAAAAGAATGATGGAAAATACTTTTTATTAAAAAATACCATATTTTAAAGGAAATTTATTTCATAGTTTCTTCTGCTTTGAACTAATACCCTTACCAAATGTTACGAAATTAACTGATTTTTATTGTTGCAAGTAATTATCATCGTTATAATCACAAATAATCAAGAATATCATAACTTTGAATCAAAATATTTAATGAATTTATTTCATTTTTTTTTTCAAAATTCGATTGATTCAATTTTCAAAGATGACGATTATTGACATTTTCTCTACAAAGTAGATAAATTTTGAATCTACTGAATTGAATTCGCAACTAAACAGTTGGACTTTCAACCAAATGGACGAATTTTGAACTGAAAACGATGACTTTTGATCAATATTGTTTCAACAGGCTGGATACAATTTTCAAAAAGAGAATCAAATTCTTAAACGAACGGAATTTGAGAAAACTCAAGAGTGATAACCTAACAGAAGCGTTTAATTTTCTACAAAAAAACTCATCGGCCATAGTACGTGAAGATTAGAACAATTTATCCGACTGATTTTTTGTAATGAAAACAAGATTGTCAGAGTTGTGGCATGGAAACATATGGCATGTGGAATGAAAACTTAATTTCATTTTCGTGTCTAATTTAATTTTGAATGAAGGGACTCAATTTCCTAAAAAGGAACTTGCGATGTTGAAGGAAGTATCACTCTTCCTAGGCATATGAATGGCTAGGTCGCTATTCAATGCAGAGGCAAAGACGGGTTAGTTTTCTTCCTGGAGGCCAAAAAACGAACTCGATTTTCCAAAAAAATACTTGCGATGTTGACGGAAGTATCATCCTTTTTAGACATATGAATGGCTAGGTTGCTGTTCAACGCAGAGGCACAGACAGGTTAGTTTTCTTTCTGGAGACCCATAAACCAAGCGGAGAAGGCGCATTGAAAGACTTTAAAATCGCTCATTCCTAATTGATATAGTACCGGAAATCATTTGACCAACAAAGAATTCGGCCTGATTTTCAAAATCAAAATTACCATTAGACCTGTCTTGTGTTCTTCCGGATCAACATCCTTCAAATTCCCATTGTTTCTGCTACAAAAGCGAACGGGAAACATGGATGAGTTTATGCTCGAATTCAGAACAAATCACATCCTAATAGTTCCGAAAATGAGCCGATGTCAAGGATGGAGACGAAGAAGAAGTCATATTCATGTTGAAATAGGCGCGAGTCGAAGCAGAGAATCTGCATAAGTCAGAAGTATACCGTATAGACGTATACCGTAGGAAGTTGGGTAAATATTTATTTTATTGTACTATAGACTGGGGGACGGAATCAAGCAATTGAAATGTGGAGGGTTCATTGGTTATTATGTGGGACAGCATCTTTGAGAATTCATCTGAAGCCTGCCCTACTGCGACTGTGGGGAAAAAACCAGAGATCCTTGATGAAATGATCATATCCATGAGGCGGACAATGAGAAAAAGCAAGCTCAGTCGAGATCTTTAAACATTAGAGGTATGAGTCATGAAGAAAAGACAAGGCTAGAGAATGATTATACGGACAAAAACAGAAAAACAAAGATGTTAATTGAGTCAAGCAAGGAGAAAATCGACATGGAAAAAAACACATAAATGCAAGATGATTTTGAAGTATATGGACAATTATTTCGTGAATGGATTGAAAAGTTTATACAAGAAAGTACTAGCACTGAGGTAGTCGGAATTAAAAAGTCCAGATGGCATGGGATTTTGATAGAGCGAAAGATAGTATGAATGTTTTTACAAGGAATTGTACAAATGTTAGGTCATCAAGCATAAAACGGTAATACAGAAACTAGAGGCTGCTGATGTAAATGGCATTGTCGCTGGAAGTATTAGGATTGGTGGCGGATATTTGTTTGGGCGGCTGTGTGAATTTAGGAATATGTGTGCTGTAAACGGTGAAGTTCCGAAGGATCGGAGAAAATCGTTTGTCGTCCGTTTTTGCAAGTGGAAGTGTGATAAAGGAGATTCCACCAGTTTCAGAGGAACCTTCGAATCTACGCTGTCTGGTCGTGGGTTCGCGTTCCCGCCTTGCACTCTGGAGGATCTTTGACGGACCACGGAGACTCGTGAGCCTCGTACCTCTAGAGTTCTTCAAGTTTCCTAAGTATTAGGTAACTGTTGCTCTTGATTGTTTGGAACCCACCCTGAACCCCCCACCCTGAACCCACCCTGAGTTAGAGATTAAAAACAAATATTCCAAGACTATTCCAGGGATAACCGAGCGAAAGATCTGG
>WSXT02011765.1:0-14563 GCA_011762715.2 Neuroterus valhalla
TCCCCCTTCCACTTCCAATCACCTCCCTTATCCCTTCCACCCCGTCTCCTGAACACCATAACCTTGGACTTCTCCGCTTAAGTTCGTATCCTTCCTGCAATTCTTCCAATTCTTCTCAAAATTCTGCGGGTCTATCTAATGTATTATTTCTAAATCTAAAAGGCCAATCAGACATTATCTGGAATGGTATTTGTATCATACCCAAAGGAAAATTGTGTGTTGTGTGATAACTATCTATAACTCTCGTGTTTCCAGTTCCTGTTTTTCTGCCATCAAATCTCCTGTGTATAATTTCTTCATTTTCCCTACATAAATTTCGCGGACCTGCCATTCTGTTTCGTGTCAGTGTCTCTATATTTTGCTTTGTATAAGTGTCATTGTCTGTATGTGTTTCCCTGTCGTTATATTTTGGATAATCTCTATCATATGTTTTTTCGTATTTCCTTTTTAACCCTTCTAGCAGTTCTCTTCGTTGACGTTCTATTTGTGATCCATCCGCTCTACTATTTTAAATCTGTATATTTTCTATACCTACTGTTATGTCCTTTGTTCGTTTGAACCTGTCTTCTACAACTTCGAAATCATTATCAGAATCTACTTCTTCTCTGATCATCTGGTGCTCCCCAACGTTTAAATTTTTAAATCTTGTTCCTAACGTTAATTCTGTATAGTCATGATTTTTATCCATTCCTGTACTTTCCTGGAAATATCTGCTTTGAACTCCACTTTCCCTATCTATTTCCGATTCTTTTCTAAAGTGTACTGTATTTTGTGATCTACGGCTCTGGGAATTCTGAACTCTTCTAGTCTTATCTACTTCCGGATCAATTGTTGTTTTATTCTCAAATGAACTATGAGCCTTCGGGTTTGGATTTCGGATTAAATTCTCCCTTAACCTGTTTGTTTTTTCTCGTAATTTTCGATAACCTTCTCTTATTTCATTCGCATCCGTTTCGAAATACATCAATTCGTCTACTTCTCTCAAGAACTGCTCATTATTATCCAAAGGAGAGTCAATTTCATATGCTTCCTCATTTATTTTCTGTCCTGACTCAATATTTATTTCAACTCTTGATCTGTTATGGGAATGATTTTGGGTTTCTCTGTTAAATTCAGTGTTTATTCCACTTGCTTAATCATTTGATCTTTGTTTTTCATCCACACCCAAATCTATCGTATTTTAAAATGGGATTCTATCACTATTCGAATTAAATGGTGTGTTTGGGGGGAGATAATTCGATTGTGGAAAAGTGGACTCAAATCTAGCCTGATTTATCCTTTCTGAGGTGTCATCCGCTAATTTTCTCATCCTACCTCTCCTGATCATCCTATGTATTCCTGTATTATTCATCCTACCAATTTCTTCTCTGGTAACTGGTTCTTTCCTGGACCAGTTACCTCTACCTCTTCCTATTACACATTTCTTCTTTGGGGTTGCACCTAATGTGCTGAGGTTGTAGTCTGTCACCTGTTGTGGTCTGTTCGGGAATCGGAATTGTTGTTCGTCTTGTGTGTCTGTGTCGATATCTAGTCCCCCCCGCGAGTCGGGGTCCAGCGTGTCGTGGTGTTGCGCTGTACTCCCACTCTACCGAAATCCCAGGAATTACGACGATTTCCTCGGCTTTGACTCTTTTCTCGCTCTTCCTATCCTCTCTTTCTAACTTAAATAATTCATTTTCAATATAATTATTTGAAATTTCCGTATCTTCCAAACTCGCTACCGTGCTCGTCTAATTATACTTGTTTTTGCCGATTTTCACAACTTCTCAGCGATAACAACTTTGACTTTGTTTTCACTTTCCCTTCTACGTCACATTATCGGTTAGACATTCGTATTCAATTTCATTTTTGCGAATTCACATTATTTCAATTCTTTTCTAATTCAATCCCTTACTTTCGACACGATTTTTTCTATTTTTCCGCGTACTTTTTGCATAAATATTCGTGATTTCTCCTATAATCTCGCGTATTTTCAAAAAGTATCTCGCTTCACTTAGAGGAATTGTCTTTTTTCACGATTTTTCTACGTAACCACGCACTTTCATGATATACATTGTTATCCATACATTATTCGTGAATAATCGGGGACTTCCGGAAAATTATGTGAAAAGTGCGAGCCGCAGTATGTTGTCTGGGTTTCTGATTGTAACTTCGTTACATGGAAGATAGCTCATATTTTAGTTTTTCAGAAAAAAAGGCAAGGACCCATTCAATCCGACCAGCTACATACCAATCAGCATTCTCAAGCAATGTTGGTAAAATTTTTGAAAAGGTGATAACTACTCGCATTAACTATCACCTTGAGGAAAACAGCATCCACAAACCACAACAATACGGTTTTAGTAAAGGTCACTCAACGCAACACCTAATGCTTAAGCTTACGGAAGGAATTACCCTAAATTTCAATCAGAGAAAGCATACTGGATTGTAACCATCGGATTATATGCGGATGACACTGCCCTGTTCACTTCCTCTTGGTCAGTATCTAAAATCTTCAAATTACTCAACGAAGCTCTTGAAATCATTGAGGCATGGGCCAAACTCTGAAGAATAAAAATAATGTAGCAAAGTCAGAATCAGTTCTCTTCTCATTTAGAAGACCAGCTAAAATTGATCCATCCAAAATGTTAAATAAACCGATAGATGAGTGGTCAGTTGGTCGTGGGGGCTAAGGCATGAGCTTTGGACCCACAGTACTGTCTGGTTGTGGGTTCGATTCCCGCCTCGCACTCTGGAAGAGCTTCGGCGGGCCACGGAGAGTCGTGAGCCCGGTGCTTCTAGAGTTCTTTAATGTCTCTAAGTATTAAGTAGCTGTTGCTCTTGGTGGTTCGGAACCCACCGTAAACTGTAGGTCTCCCTCACCCCTGAGTCATTGGTGAGGTGTGCAAAGGAATAGAGAGAAGGTTATGTCCAGACTCTCAAACCCGTGACAGGGAGAGAGTATAAACAAATATTCCAAATAAACCGATAGAATGGAAAGACTCTGTTAATTATTTGGGTGTTAGACTGCATAAACGTCCTAATTGGAAGCAGCATATCCAGGAAACTAAAATAAAAGCTTTCGGGGACATATCGCGCCTTAATCCTATCATTAATAGACACTCGAGCCTGAAACCTGATTACGGAATCTTAAATTATAAAATGTTTATCTGAGAAGGTGCATCTAAGAGTAACATTATTCGGATTCAGATTATCCAGAATAAATTTCTCAGACGCATTACGAAAACTCCTAGATATACTCAGAACTCTGTCCTTCACAGAGAATTTCGATTACCGTACATTTCAGAGTACATAAATGAAACCTCCACTAAATTTTATGAATCTGCATCATTATCACCATTTGAACATATTTCCTCTTTGGGGAAATATGATTATGATCCACTTCGCAAGCACGCGATGCCAAAACACTTTCTCATGAAATAAGTCACTCAGGCCGGGGGTGGGGTCGAAGCGGCGCCGAAATTTTTCTCTGCGCCGCGCCGACCTGCTATTCCTGCCTTTCTATTAACTGGTCACCGATAACTTTCTTCTTCGACCTACTTAACCTCTTTCTCTCTTCTCCTTCACTTTACTTTCATATAATAATCTTTCAGATTTTTTGGTTTTTTTCCGTTCTCGGGCTTTTTTCCCATACATAAAACGCCACTTCTACTTCCAGTCATGTCAAACTTTTCGAAGATCGGGAAGCAATGCCCAAACGGGTAACACACATCAACTTCTTCCAGTCACATCATTCTCCGTGGAGATCATATATCGCGAGTGCGCCGTCTGCCCACTCACGTGCATCGCATCTCATAAGAGGAGGCGATGGTTGGGGCCCCCTCATCCCAACCCCCTTTTTTTTTGTTTTTCACATCCAGGCTCCCTCCTCCACGGCAAAATATAATGCATCCACGTGCAAACACTAGCCATAATGCACAAGCAAACCTGGCAATCCTGATCAATGAAGGTCTCTCTTTCTCTATCAGCAAGTATAATGTCCAGCTCTCTCACACTTTCCGAAGCTATCACCCTCAATTCTCAGATCTTCAAACAAATATTAGATCATGCTGTGACTAATGGCCAATTCAAGAACTAATCTTTCTCTAAAAATAATCTTCTGGAACGCGTGCGGCGTCACCCAGAAAAACCATGAATTAGCAAGCTCTCTCTATAATAACGATATCTCGATTTGCCTCTTAAGCAAAACGCTCATAAAAAATCAAATAATTCAAAATTCAAGGATACAACACTTATAGTAACAATACTAATCGAGGAACGGCAATTCTGATCAAAAGGAACATTCAACATAATGAATATCCTATCCCTGAACTTGAAACACTAGAAGCAACTGCAGTCCAGATTAAAATTTACGGGGACCCTACACTAAAGCATCAGCATATCAATCACCTTCCAAACCTTTTCTGGAAGAAGACTATAGAAAACTCATTAGAATTCCTCCCTCAGTAATAATAGCTGGAGATCTCAATTCTAAGTATACCTCGTGGGATTGTAAATGCATTAATAAAAAATGTAAAGAATTATTTGAATTCATTATTCAGAAAAACATGGATGTCGTAGCCCTGGATACACACACATACATTCCACACAACGTTAAATTCAAATCTGACCTGATCGACATCGCGATAGTTAAAAACAATGTTTTCCACATTGACGCTTATGCTAGCGATGAATTAGACTCAGACCACAAACCAGTACTCTTAAATATAGACCACGACTGCGACAAAGTACCTTATGACCCGCGATACACCTTCAAGAAAGCCGATTGGCCTGAATTTCTCAATTCTCTAGAGCAGAATACAGTCAAAAATATCACACTGAATAGCATAGACGAAATCGACATAGTCATAACTGAACTGACAGACAATATAAAAACAGCAGTAGAAACTTCAGTACCCAAGACTACACTCAAGAAACACAAAGTTCTCTTGAGTCCCGAAATATTACACCTGATAGCTACTAACAATAAACTCTTGCAGAAACATCGCAAAAACAAAAGCTGTATCCTTAAGAAAACCATTAATTACCTCCGCAGAACCATAGAAACCGAAACTCTCGAGCATAGATTCTGCAACTGGAAAACAGTTGTTTCCAAACTTAGAATAAAAGATGACTCCATTTGGCGCATGACCGCAGCCCTTACTAAGCATCACACTTCTCTCCCTCCGCTGCAAAAGCCTGATCTCACATTTGCACTCAACGCAAGCTTCAGGACCAGATTCAATCTCAAATTCTATTCTCAAAAAACTACCAAACCCCTGTCTTGTTACACTTGCCAACATATTTAATGCATGCTTCAAATACGACTATTTTCCGAGTAACTGGAAAATGGCTGAACTGCTCGTCTTTCAGAAAAAGGGGAAGATTCCGAGCTCGCCAAGTAACTATAGGCCCATAAGTCTCCTTAATACAATGAGTAAGATTTCCGAGAAAATTATACTTACTAGAAGAAACAAACATCTAGAGGAAAACGACATCCTGAGATAAGAACAGTTCGCTTTCAGAAAATAACATTCAACACAACATATGATTCTCAAACTCGTAGAAAGCGTTACTCGTCACTATAACTGGAAAATGAGCACAGGAGCCGTTTTCCTTGATGTCGAAAAAACTCTTAATAGTTTCTGGCACGAAGGACTTCTCAAGAAATTAATTGATTACAGATTCCCAAGTATAATCATTCGCCTTATACACTCTTACCTTACAAACAGGAAGTATCATGGGCCCAGTTCTCTTTGTTATTCATATAAACGATATTCCCAGAGCCTTTCTGGGAATATATGCCGATGATACGGCCCTATATGTAAACTCAATATGTAACAAAAATATTGTAAAATATCTTAACACAGCACTCCGGGTCATTGAGAACTGGTGCCTGCTGTGGAGGAATAAAATCAACACTGCTAAATGTGAATCGGCGTCTTATACTGTTAGGAAAGCACCAATTCCGGAACCACCACAAATGTTTGGGCAATCGATTAATTGAAAAGAATCAGTCAAATATCTCGGTCGGAACCTACAGAAAAACGGGAAATTCAATGTACATGTAGAAAATGTAGAGGCAAAGCTCTGAGGGTCACCTCTCGTCTTCACCCAATCATAAATCGAAACTCGAACCTTAAACCTGATTACGGAATTATGATTTACAAAACATTTATCAGACTGATCGTGTGAAACTGCCGATTTGGGTAACGCACTTAAACACCTCCTTCACGATCCTTTTCAATTCCTGCATGCAGGGGAGACCACTTTCCTGCTCGTTGCTGCCGTCGTAGCGAACCCGCTCCGCGGTTTCGCTTCGAACGGCGGCCTCGAGCGTGGCTCGGTCTCACTGAAGGGGGCAATCGCATGGGCCCCACCCCCCTATTTTCTTTTGTTTTTAAACATCTAGAAAAATATAGGAAACACCGACGATGATCGATTTGGGGCCTCGTACCCCAAAAAACGGAAAACTGGACGCAACTTATTATTGGGGAAACACAGTCAAAGCTCAAGTGAAGCCAACGTAGCAGTATATAGCCGTTTCCGAGTACTGAGCTCAGTAAATAAAGAAGATAATTCCATAGAGGACGCAAGGTAATTTACCAAAAATCGCCCGTTTTCGGACGATTAAGTTGTTTAAAGGCTCATACGCTTTCTTCTATGAGTGTTGTTGATGTCTAATAGTCACCAAACGATTCTTTAGCTCTAGACAAACAGATGAGCTTTTTTTCATTACAAAAGTATTAATTAGAACCCGAGCTATGGCGATTTGAGTGAACGAGAAATCTATCGATGCTCGACAATCCAGTAGACCGCATGCGCATTGCTGCACTTGACCACGCTCTTTACATTGACAGTTTTTATTTTGCACAGTTAATAATCACTTATGGTCAACTAACTGTACGTGCGAAAATTACATAGTTGATGACGGATAATGTACAGAGAGCGCGGTCGAGTGCGGCACCACGCTTGCGGCGTACTGGATTGTCGAGCATCGCAAATTTCTCGCCCACTCAAATCATGGTAGCTCCGCGTCTATTTATTATTTTTGCAATTTAAAAAAAAAAAGATCTATTCGTCTCGAGATGAAAAATCGTTTGGTTTCGCATCAGGCATTACTAACACTCTTAGAAGGAAACATATGAGCCTTTAAACAATTGAATCGTCCAAAAACGGGTGGTTTTTGTTTATGTGACTGGCGATGTTTTCATTTGTGATTGATATTTGAATGAATATGAAAAACAGACCTGTTCCTCACTAAATAGTGAACATTTTGGTATGCTTCCGAGTCCATTACTTTAAAAGAAAAAGAGGAGTAGCTTGTTAAATAATTAAATTTTCTGTTCTTATGAGTTTTCCGTGGTTTACTTGCAAAATCTTGGGTTTTGATGAATATTTTTTGAATTTAAAAAAAAAGCGTATTTTTGAATAAATTTGGGATCATTCGATGTACCGCAGGTCCCTGTAAGTTGCATGGGTAGAAAGTGGCAATTGTTTCAACACCTAATTTATTAATAACTTTTCAATTTGACCACTTACGGCTTGGCGGCTTCGAAATTCGGATTCAGGAAGCCAATTAACATAAAAATAAACTAGATTTCCTCACGAACGTTGAAGGGCCCCGAAAACCCCTCTTGCTCCCAGGCTGTATACATGTATCTTCAATTAGTTCAAATGATTTGTGTGTATAGTCGATGTAATCCATAATTACTGTCATATTGCCTCAGTCGGTGCGTTTGATTATACCGCGAGTATACCGCGTTCTTTGGTGAAGTTGTGTTAGGAGAGTTATTCTTGGTAAGAACCAAAGAGCCCAAAAAATCTTTCGAACTAACAAAGAGAACTGTCAACAAAACCACTTTGTCTAAACATGCAATAGGACATAGTCCCACTTTCGATTACGACAATGTCACAATACTCTCTAGAGAATGCTCATATTTTTAGAATGATTTTCATGGCAATGTTACGAATTGTTGAAAACAATAACATCATCAATGTGAGATTTCAATTCTTACCCAATCGCTGAGCTTTCAACTGAAATCGAGCGGATATCGTCGTGTACATTTATGAAGCCGGGAGTTAAATGATACTACTTCTCCACTTCGTAAATTTGATATTTCCATCAAAAGTATCTATTTTTACGGTACAGGCAGTATTTCCATAAAGATCAACATTATCTCACGATTATTTGTTGCAAAGTGATAAAAATATTACCGCGAGTTGGAATCATAACAGTACGTTCCTTTTTAAAGAAAGAGAATAACATTTTGTTTTTTCAAATGCACATAACAAACAATAAAGTGATTCATTATCAACCTTCTGTAACAGAGCCTTTTGATTCAAACATATTCCAAGCCAGAAATACTACTTCTAGTTATTACTAATAGTTTCTCTTTCTTTGTTCAGCATTGAAGCCAATTTTTCACAGCATTTTTTTTTATGTGAAAAATCTCAGCAATACCCGTAAGTTGTTCAACAGTGTGAACTGTGCTATTTATCATAAACTTCGTGAAATGATCATAGTTATCACGGGGGTAATATCAAGGGAGGGGAGAAGGAACTGGATACTGAGGAAAGGGCGAACACAATGGAAGAAGAGCAAGTAGAAAACAAACAGGGCGTTTGTTGCTGACTTACAAGTCGACGAATCTGGGTCGGGTGGATCGTTTTTCAATCTTGTGTATGGAATTCATTCTGTATCAGTATTTCAGTAATTCATTAGTAATTTCACAAAGGTTCAGTTGAGAGTTTTGTCAAGAGTTATTTTGAGTTTTTCTGTATCGTTGGTGCTATTGATCCATTGCCATGTTGCCATTATTCAAATAAAAAATTTTCAACTTAAATTCATTAACATCCCATTCCACGTTACTGTTTCCTTTGACGTTCTGCAATTCTTAAATTTTTTGGGAAATTTTTCTCTTAATACTAAACGCGCGGACCTCCGTGATTGTCGTATAGTTTACCTGCCTTTTTGCCCGCTTTATTTGAAAGTTCGGTTACTACTTTTAGTACCCTATCACCTTCTTTATATTCTACTGGCCTTCTTCTTAAATTATAGCTACTTGCCTGTTTGTCGTTTGCTAGATCTAAGTTTTTTTAGACCTCTTCTTCAACGATTTGTAAATTCCTGTACCTGTCCGTCCATTTATCTTCGTCTTGGAATTCTATATCAGTGTCATCTTCTAGGTTCCTTCGGAATGAGTGGAGTGGTTCCAATTCGCGACCCAGTTTCAAGAATGCTGGTGTGAATTGAATTGACAAACTTTTACTAGTATTAACAGCGAATTGTAAATCGTCTGTGTGTTTATCCAAGGTTGAGTGATCATTATTATCTAAGTATGTTTTAATTATCTGTTTATTTGTCGTATTATAACTTTCGGTTGAGTTTGCTTGTGGATAGTATTTGGGCGTTTTCATGTGCCTAATACCAAATTTTCCGGTTAAATCTCTTAAGGTTTTGTCAAAGAATTCGGTGACGTTATCGGTATGGAGAACCCTAGGTGTTCCTCAATGCGAAATGACACGTTTGTAAAATCTTGATGCTATTGTTATCGTGTTAGCTTTCTTGATTCGAATTATTTCTACCCACTTCGTGGAAAGATCTACGAGAAAAAGGTTGCATTGGTTTTTTTCTCTTTTACAAAATCATTAATGGACCCACGATATCAGCTTCTACCATGTCTATTTTGTTTTTCTTAGTCTTGATTTCTAACTGATTCCTACTATTTTAAGTTGTGTGGTTCTTATCCTCCTCAACTTTCAGGTCCGGTATTGGGTGTGGTAACGACTTTAGGTGTGCTCCCATATGATAGCGAGTAGGGAGATCGCCTGGTAGCCACCAGGTCTGTGAGCCATAGTCAAGGGTCATCCGTAAGGATTTGATCATATCTGTCCCTAGAATGCCTACGGATTTCAAATCAGGGACTAACCTGAACCTTAAATGTTTTACTTTTTTGCTCATGGTAATTGTTATCACTACGAGTCTCGTTATATCTACTGTTTCTTACTTTTGCTACCATTAATTTATTTGAAACGGGCTTTAGAATGGAAATTCTGGAATTTAGGATTTCTTACAGTGATTCCTTGCCAACATATAAATGTGTGCAACCTGTAGTGACCGACATTTGGGAAAGCTTATTTTCGAATTTCGTCATCAGATTTAAACGCGTTTTAGAAGTTTCATCTCTATAAGAATTCAATATTTCTGGCGTTCCGGTAATAGGTTGCGACATTTTTCGCCCTGATACCCGCCCTGCTAGTTTCCCTGGTTATACGCATAATATGGGCATTCTCTCTTTGGGAATTTGAATCCTGGTTTTTATCTGATTTCGCGTTCGAATGGTTTTGCTGATTTAAATTAGAATTTTCTGATTTTTGACTTTTCTTTCCGTTATTTAGTTTTTTGGAATTCTGATTTTGTTTGTGGTCGTAATTTCCCGAACTGTTTCCCGCATTTTCTACTGGGAATTCGATCATCGGTTGATTTTGTGCATGGCTTGAGCCTAGTGCCATTTGTTTATATCTTTGCAGCATTTGGTTATAAGGGTTAAACGGGTATCTTTGTCTAATTTTTGGAAATCTTGGGCTGAAATTATTTTGCTATTGGTTGGGAAAAGTAGGAATGGAAGTCCGAATAAAGGGAATGGGTATCGGTTTTTGAACGGTTTTCGACCCTGGAAGTTTTGGTTTCGGGTCATACATTCTCATTCTGAATGAGAAGGAATTGGTTTTATGAAAAAATTGACTTTCGTGGGTTGGATGAAATCTTCATGTTACGAGACCCCCTGAGTCAGAGGAAATGGTTTTTGCGAAGGCGTCTGTCTGCCTGCAGTCCGTATTCTGTGTACTCGATAACTTTCGAAAGAATTATCGGATTGGATTGTCCTCTGGCACACATTTTGAGTGACGAAAAAGATAGGTCAAGTTCGTTGACCAGCTTTTCTGAATGAAAAATCAAAGAGAAGAGGATTTTGAATATTTGTTTGCACATTTTTTCCAAGACTCGAAAACTGTAAGTACAGTTTCTTGTAGTAGGTGAAAGATCGAACAATTTATCATTATGATTTTTTTTATGAACACAAAATTGTCGGAATGGTGGCATTTTCAAAATTCAAAAAAATTAAAGAAAAAGAGGATTTTTAGCCAAACAGCGCAACATAATAAAAAAAGTTCAAACAAAAAAATGTTTCTTTCTGGTCAAACTATGTAAGGTACGGGACAATATAAATGAACTTAATAGTGCACCAAAAGAAGATCTACAAATTTGGTACAATTAACTTTTTGACAGGACAAGCAGTTTTTGCTTCATTTATAAAAAAACATACGAAAAATGAAAAAAATTACCTTTTGGACAATTGACACAAGCTTAGGAACAATCAAAAAGACGCAAGTTCTTTACCAGCAAAATATCTTCAAATGTGTTTAAATTTTTCCCGTTGGTCGAGTAGTTTTTTAAAATTTTGGAACCTGTACTTGAAAAAAATTCAAATCCGGATCCCTTTCAGCGTCCAAAATTGATGTAAAAAGCTCTGGATACACCCATAATAAAAAACGCGAATGAAAAAGAGGAAAGATAACAGAAGAAGCAACCTCCAAATCCCCTTCTTCCTGTATCTTATATCTTTCGTCCTTTCTTTCCCTAAAAAAACTAAACATAATGATGAAAAATAGCTTCCAACGTTTCGGTGTTCACCTTACACCCGCATGAAGGAAAAAGTGAATGAATATGAGAAATAAGAAATAAAAATAGAAATAATAAATATATAAAAGGATAATGAAAAAATGACAATAAATAAAATAAAAAGATAATCAAATGAAAAATTAAATTGAAATGAAATGAAATGAAGTAAATTATTTCACTTTATTTTATTTTAATTTAATTTTTATTCAATTTTTTTAAATTGAATTTTATATTATGCATTCGACCAAAAACTCAACTTTTCTGTCCAAAGTTACCATGGGTTGTTGAAAATTGGGATTTTTAATGAAAGTCATCATTTTTAGTGGATGGATCGAACGTTCGCAATCAATTCTTATTCAGGGATGCCAGCGGTTCAGACGTTCAAATTAAGGGGAAAAAGAGGATTTTTTCTTAAGTGTAAGGGAAGTGAAAATACATTAATAAATGCTGTATTCTTTATGACACTCGGTTTTTTATTATTAGGAACTTTTTATTGCATCAAAACAGTCTCTTCTAATCAACAAGCATTTTCTTCTTCTGTCTAGTAACAGCAGACCTAATTAATTCCGACTTCTCTTTCTCAAATTTTTTTCGCAATTGATCTACCTTATTTCACTTTCCATTTTCTTTAGTACGCAAGTTCTCTTAACTCGTCATAAGTTCCTGAACTGCAGCGCCTGTTGGATTCTTACTTACGACACCTTTTAATGTTTTTTGTATCGAGTCAGAATTTTTCGTAGCTTCAACACAAGCTTTTTCGGCATTTTCCTAATCAGCCTCTAAAGTTACAATGTCTTTCTTTTCCTTTATAATATCAGCTAACAGCGCCTTTTCTATAGCACTTCGTTCCGCTTCGGCAGCCTGCTCAGCAAGGTTTTCTGAGACAAGTCGCTTTTCTTCTTCTAAGCACGCTAAGTATGATTGATGAGCATGTCGCGCACGTTTTAAGAGATCTTCAGTTAATGGTACTTCGTGGATTTGAAAACTGTACTGCTTCAAACCGTATACAATTGCTTGTTTAGCGTTAAGCGTTCGCTCATTCATATTTGAATTTTTAGCAGTTAGAATTTGACCCGCAATAGAGAAATCTCTCTCAACATCTTCACTGCCATGAGGTATAGCCAAAGCATTTTGGACAAAATATTTTAAAATCGGGTATCTGCAGTAAGAAGTCGTCTTATGCGAAGAAATATGATTCCAATAATCGTCTATTCTTTCGTTTTTTCAACGAGAAGCGAACATCTCCATATTGTTAGAGCAATCTTCACTCCGCTGAAATCTCATCAATATCAAGATCTTTTAATGGTCACAATGTTAATAATTTTGTGACCTATGTAAGACTGATGGTTTCCTTAATTTTTTCTGGAGAAAGCCATTCAAAATATTCCATTTTCATGAAATCTTTAATTTTGGGAGTAAGACGCTTCGCTGATTCGATAAAAAAGTTTTTGATTTCTAACTGTAAAACCGATTACTCCTTCTAAAATAACTTCTCCATGGGATCTCGAGCCTTTTTACAGTAAAAACGAGCTTCAAGTCAACGAAATTATCAAAATTGCAAAAAAAAAAAAAAAAACTTGAAATCAGTTTGATCAAACCTCGTGTCTTGTAAAACGTCCGGTTTTACAACGGTTGATAATAGTAGCAAAAAAAGCTTTTTCAGTTGCGAGTACAAGACGTGAATAAGATTTTCCTCTTTTCGGGAAAATAACGTAAATGCTTTTGTGAAAATTTTAGCTGAGTAAGCAAATAATTGCAAGTTACTTTTTCAAGCCGGGTTTGTTAAATAATCTTTTATGTCTAAACGATTTCTATTATCTAGAGTCTTTTGATACTTTTTCGGTACATGTTCTAAAATATACTCTTCTAAACCTGGTAACTGTTCTAGAGTTCTTTCCGCTGCCGGGCCTAATGGCAGCCACCTTGTAGTACAGGGTATCATAAAAACATGAGGTGGTAATTTTAAATCTTCTTGGATTTTACTATATTCCTCACACCGCAAGTCTCTTTTGTGGAAACAGTAATAGATTTTGACTGAAATCTATTCAAATAAATTGCTAAATGTTCAAATGCTACTTTGAAAAGACAATTTTCATATGGGTCATTCTCCGTGAAAGTGCATTTTTTTGTCCCAGCTGGATATTTTACACCGAAATCGAAATAAAATTTTAGTCAGAATTTCGAAGGTAAATATGCTAAAGAGCCACAAGCTGTACATTTTGGGGCTTCAAGAGAAGCAATTACTCTTCATACTGGTGTTTGGTATACCGAGGAAGGTCACGAGGCATTCTGCACACTCTCGCCTTCTTTGAGGCATGATCCTACAGCAATTTTGGCACATCTCAAGCCAATATTGAACAGGGCCTTAGAGAAAAATCCTGGCGTCACAAGGCTGCACTTTCTTAGCGATGGACCCACCAGCCAATACCGCTGCAAAGCAATGTTCGCTTCGTTAAAAAGTTATGCAGAGAAGTACTACAACCAAATTGATTGCATTATCTACAACTTTTTAGAGAGTGACCATGGGAACGGTGCAGCTGATGGAGTAGGAGGCCTCACAAAAAGAACAGCAGACACTGCAGTAGCCCATGGAAAAGACGTATACGACTTCCAAAGTCTTCTGCGCGTTCTTCAAGAGAGTAAGGTCAAGGTTTGGTATGAATCTGTTATGCCGGAAGATATTGAAAAAATGGACAAGGAAGTGCCGACAAAATTGACAACATTTCAAGGAACAATGCAGATCCATCAGTGGATTTGGACGAGGAGTAATCCCTACAAGATAAACTTCAATGTATAAGGCTGTTACGAATGTGCTCTAAAGAAACCCTGTAAGCATTACTATCTGGGATCCTTGAAAATGGAGCCTCAATCTCAGCGCAAAAGAAAAGCTCCTGCAGCTCC
>WSXT02011776.1:0-14563 GCA_011762715.2 Neuroterus valhalla
ACTCGCTCAGATAATTTTTACAATCCTGGATAGAAATGATCATTCGCAAGCACTCTCATTGACTGCTCCCAGCATAATTCTTATTGTACCTAATGATTTCAATTTCCCAATTTCCCAAACCAAAAGAGTATCTTCCAATATGTTCTTTGTCTGTCCTGAATGTATATATCGAGCTTCATGTAGTTATTATCCCTGAATATCCGGGTCAAGCTCAGCTCCACAAATTTCTTCAGTGAGACCGCATTTGATCAAAATGAATCTTAAGCCCAGCATATGAGTCTTCACGCGTTTGAGACTCTGGCTATGTTGCAGTTCTTCATGTATATTTCTGGGAATAAGGCTTATTGCCGTCGCGGTTGCTCTATTGGGATTTCCTGTAACCTTGATCGTTTTGCCTCCTAAATCGAGATACCACGTTGTTTCATCAGGTTCTAGATAAGCTGGTTTGGAAACATTTTTGAAAAAAAAGATTTGTTAATATCAGGTGAATGAAAAAATATCTTAGAATCAAAAATTTAACAATCAGAAGTCAAAGAACCGCAAATCGAACATATTTTACTCTGATCTCTTCAAGATTTCTTAATTAAAAAGAATATATATATATTGAAATTGGCTGATTACGATTCAAGGATCATCCAAAGAGTACGATTTTCAATGCAAAATTATTTCACATAATAGAATTAAACTATCAACATGGAAGTTAATGGATAAAAATCGAGAATCCCCGAAACTAACAGGTTATTCTGGGTTCTTTTAGGCGGATTTTTTGGATGAAAGAGGCTCATTATAATTCTTAGATCTCGAACTTTAGTCGTCAGAAGTAGATAATTCATAGAAATAATTTATAGATTAAAATTTCTTGAAGAATGCTTCCAAATATTCATCTTAGCAATCTATCATGAAACTGTCAAAGAGAGCGGTCAAGTACTGACCAAAAAAATGAAGTCGATCATTTGTCCAGGTTACGAAATCTTTGTAACTGGGAATATTCGTCCGAGACATTTACCACATGTACGAGCAGGTAGTGAAATTATTACAAAAAAATCGGGCTATAATTTTCAGAAGATCATACCAGCATGAAAAGAAAAAGTCTCATGATAGCTCTAAACCATCCAAAATAATTGTGTTCTTAACGATTGGTGAGGGGAAAAAATGTAACATTGCCTTAACAGATGAGATGATTTAGGCTGATGATTCATTGCTCTTATCAAAAGTAGAAATGTTACAAGTGAGGCTTGAATTGCGATGCGAAATGATGTTCTTGCAGTCACTGTGCTGTATGGTAGGAAGACCTGGATATAACAAGAAAAACACGAGTGAACTGAACAAAATCAGCATGAAATTCCTGCACAAAATGCGCGGGGAAACGCTTATGGACATAGTGAGTGATGAGTGGATTGGATGATTCAATGTGTTCTCTGAGGATTTACATTTTCCTCACACCTCTCCACTTTTCCTATACACACTCTGCTACTTCCTCAATAGTAAGCAATAGGGACCTACAGCTTGAGGCGGGTTCCAAACCACCAACAACACCAGCTTGAAGTATCGCGAGTAATCTTTTCCTTCAAAGGTTCAAAATTGATTATAATAATTGAATGTTGAGCATATTCATAAATTTAGGTCATTAGTCGTACATCTCTGCCACTACTAGCAGAAGACTTCCCGCCAGTACCGGCAGGGCATCGACTGTAATTTTACGTTCTCTTACATTTTTCCGAATGCTAAATCTTTGCTTTTGTACATCTGGGACTGTTATAATTGATCCGCCTCAAATACTATACGGCGAGAATTCCGCCTAATACTTCTTGTTTCTTGAGCTCATTTTCTTCTGATAGTAACGGCAAAGATCATCAACAAACAAACATATTGGTCCTGTATTTCAAAAGTTCGAGATTTGTATCAGGAATGGTAGAAAAGAGAGTGTTGCCAGAGTTAATTTGGATTTGGTTCGTGAACTGCTAGTCGCAGGTAGAGCGTCGTAGTCAGATTACTGCTCCCGTACACTTTGTGGCCCTCCTTTCCTGATTCGGAAAGCAAGATTGTCTAAATGATAGAGGATCATAAGAAATTCATAAATCATGAGGAGAGATGAACTAGGGTTGTGCCTGACTTGTGCTTACAATATTCTCCTTGCTATAGAAATTGGGAAATCTTCCTCTATTTGTGCAATTGACTCAATTTGAACATTCTCATAAAACCCACATTTCAATTCTTGACGATCCATCTGTGCAACCACACTATTGGAACGAATCCAACAATGGATCAAGAGGATCCAAATGTGAGTTTCTATGGAAGTTCATGTCAGAAGCTGGTTCAGAAGATATTCGGAAATGCATTAGAATAATGATTGGGTCTATTTTCGAAAATTCCGCACAATGACTTAAGACCTGAATCTAGGCTTGCTTAAACCCAAGCAATGAGGCTTGTATGAACCATTACCAGCAGCATCAGGTGATATCATTTCAATGAATAATGATTATTCTACAAATTGATTGAATTATTCATTTTCTAAGATAAACATATCCTACCAACGGAGCCTGATCAATGCCTCCCTTTGTGCTTCTTAGATTCCTACATCCACGATTGGAGTGTACGGTACGACGTGTACTTAGTAGATTTATATCAAAATCCCATTACATTCCTTCGATTTAGTATGATTGCCAGGAAAATTTAGATGGCGTTACAGAATTTTTTTTGCGACTCATTCGGTAATTTTTTTCATATGGTGAATGCAATGCTGATGAGTCTATCAATAATTTTGAGCAAGGGCTTCTCTCATGACAGCTCTGAAAAGCTTCACTATTATTCACACATATTAGAAATCATATTCAACATTCATTTACCTCTTGGGTTAGGTGCTCGGACTCCCAGTAATGCTCCGTATTCAGTCGAATATTCAACCAATTTAAGGCCATCGACTTCAATAAGACGGGTCACAAACTTTTCTGATTTAATATGGGCATGGCGAGGAACATAGCACTTCTTATAGGTAGCTCCTAACACTCTGTTTTCCCTTCTCGAAATATTTACCCAAACTTCAATCTCTTTCCCCCGATAGTAGATGGTCTTGTGTTCTACCCTTTCAGGATTTGGTGCATTTCCCTTCCTTGAAGATTTAGGTAATGGAGCTTCCTGTATTTCAAAAGCATTTATTTCTGTAAAATAAAGAAAGATTTGAACTCCAGAATCATCAAATATCAAATCCTAAATTGAACACGGGACAGTTCTGATTGTTCAGGATAATTCAGATCGAACAATGTTATTTCAAGACTTTTCATGGATTGGAATATTTGGAATATTTGTTTATAATCTCTCCCTTTTACGGGTTTAAGAGTCTTCCCATGACACACCTCCTCTCCTTCACATAACCTCTCCAAGGCGCGAGACGGCAATCGAACCCGCAACCAAACGAAGTGGGTTCATGCCTAAGCCCCCACGACCAACTGACCACCCGACTTTCCATGAATTCAAAATATGTAAAAAATGGATAGACAGGATAGGACATTATGTATAATGCTATAGGATTATGGAATCATCATAGAATAAAGTAGGCTCACATAATATATGATATATACAGGGGTGTTCAACGCAAGGTTGGCGCGCATCAACTGTCTGCCCCTTCTCCGGGCGCTTCATCAATAATTCTCTCCTCGCTCCATTACGGGCTTCGTCTGACTACGCCTGACCACGCTTAATTGCGCGCACTGTTCACACAGCCCAGCCGCCGGGGACTCCTTCCCACATCGCGATCACCGCATGAAGTCATGAACGAATCCAAAGTAATAAGAGAGGGGATTGACGAGTGAGAGTTATTTACACCGTTGCTCATGCGTTAGATACATCTGTACAGAATGAGGTGGAATAGAATAAGACAGGATGGGATCGAATAAGGTAAAATAAAATAGGATATGGAAGTATAGAATAAGACAGGAAATTGAATAGGATAAGAAGGTTACGATGGGATGGGATAGAATAGGATGGGATGAGATGATATGGGCAAAAAATATTTTATAGACCCCATCAACACGACTTTCTCAGGGTTACCATAGCCCAAACTCTTACGAGTCCTAACAAGTCCCCAAGTCCCTCACAATTTATATAAGGTATCTGTCCGCTGTAATTTTTGTTGTTCGAAACCAAAGAAGTATGAGCACCATAGACTAAAATTCCATAAGGGTGAAGGTACCAAACTTCGACATCTAAAACGAGCATTAGCACACAAATTTGGTACTCCATAAGGGCACAGGCGTAAAAGTCCATCTCTTTATAACGGCATTTGTTCCGAAAGCAGATTCGCGATAAGGACCTGAGCGCTACATATTGTAATCTCAAAAGAACATGAGTGCCAGACTCTGGAATTCTAAAAGAGCATAAGCATCGAATCTTCGTGCTCCAAGTTACCTAAGGTGCCAAATTTTTAAATTCGAAAGGGGCGAAGATGTCAGAGTTTGAACTTCAGACCTCCACTTATAATGGGCATGTGTGCGAGGATTTGCAATTCAGAAAGGGCGTAACTGCCAAAATTCCAGATGTCGATGAGGGAAAAGTATCAAAGTTTGAAGCTCCAAAAAGGCATATACGACAAAGTCTCGAATTTGGAAAGAGTGTAAGTGCCAAAGAAGGGGATGAGAAATATCCCCGATGAAGTGTACACAAATAAGTTTTGGGAATTCCCAAAAAGCATATGTGCTGGGATAAGGGATTCTCAAGAGGCAAAAGTTTTGAAGCTTGGAACTCCAAAAAGGGCTTGAGCACCATGTTTATATATTTTAAAAGAACATGAGTTCAAAACCTTGACATACGAGAATGTATCTCAGAAAGGGTACATGCACAACATTTTTTAATTACAAAATTGCTTTTTATCCAAAATTGAAAATTTTGAAGAAGCAGAAGTGTCAGAGCCTAGAACTCAAAAAAGAGCAGGAGAGCTTGACTCCTGAATTCTGGGAGGGCTCAAGCATAGAACATAGAAATTTGATCGTATCATGCATAAAAAGCACAGGCGCAGAATCCGGCAATTTTCAGAGGGCACAAGCACCAAATTCACGATAACGGGATAGCATATGTCTCAGAGCTGAGAAAGCCAATGTTTTTATTCTATTAAGATATGAGCGCAATAAGCCTTGAATTCTGAAATGGCAAGAATGACCTTACAACAATAACTCTTTTCTGGGTTGTCGAGTCGGGTAAGTCTTCTGAATTGTCGAACAAGGTCGGATTTCAAGTTTTTCAGTCCAAGTCAGACTTGTAGGTTCTGAAGTCGGGCTAGGTTATCGTGCATAAGCGATTATCGACAACTCGCTAACTCATGTTGACCAAACCTAACGGGACAAACTACCTGACCCGAACTGACCCAATGGCAAAAAAGCAACCCGTCGGGTCAAGTTAGGTGCATAATTTTTTTGCACACCTGCAATAATAATCTATGGAAGTCAGTAAATTATATGATTTTGAGGGGAAACATGATTCCTGGTAATTATATCAGATCAAAGAAACTCTATTCCTTAGGCGTATGTTGCCAACATTTATGAATTGTTTGATAAATTAGTTGATATAAGATTATTTGACTCAAAAATTGTCAATTGGAAAAAGTTTAGTAACTCTAAAATCAGAAGAGTCTTCGAAATTGGACAAATCTTTATATAAGCAGTAGAAATGTTTGATAAGAAGTATTAAAAGCAACGATTCAATACTCAATGATTTCAATATCGAAGTTATCGAAATGGAGCGATTGCGAACTTTGAGTGTTAAAAATAGAATAATGAATCATTCATTAAAGGCTTTAGAAATAAAATAGTTTCATATCATGAACATTTCGAGAACATGAAGTTAACATTTAAAACATTCCAAAGCTTGATTAGAGAAAACTGTGGAATTTTTAAATCTCAAATCCAAGCGTTCCAGAGTCCAACATATGTTATGCCAAATTGGTTGAAAAATTGCGCATTTTGAATTAAGCTTTAACAATCCCATAAAATGTACTTCATAAATGAGGGGAATTTTATATTCATTAGAGGATTTATTTCATATTGAGTTCACTTACCATCAAAAGTAAGAAAGACCGTCAGGACATGGATCAGAGTTCTGATGAGGATCTTCATTTTCTAGACAGATTCTGTGAAAGATGTAGAAGGAATTTGTGATGCAATTACTTCTTTATCTGATACTTACATAAGACTTAATGGCAACAGTCGGTCATAGACCTTGGAGTTTAGACCTTGAAATACCTGGTTTTTTTTCCTGAAGGGAAAAGTGTTATCACAATAATCAATCTAATCAGTAGTATAAAAATTTGTTAATTTCTCTTCAAGCTTTCATAATTTGTTTCTGTAAATACATTCTCAAAGGTTATACGATTCGTCAAATTTGAATAAATTAAGTGGTGGCTTCGATGCTGGAATCACGCAAACCATACGTCCAACTGATCGATTCGTTCCAAATTTGGCTTCCTTCAATGTTTTGGAAAAAATACGGATTGCCAAAGATTCTGTTGAAAAGACATCCTCGAAGTTATCGCTTTTTTTCTTCATGCATACTTGTTGTTTTTCTACAAAAAGAATTGTATTAGTACTAGAAGCCTAAATCAGACCATTGGTACCATTACGTAAATGACACTTTCTTCACCTGGAGACGTGGACTAGAAGAACTGCACAATTTTCCACAGTTCATCAACTGGTTGCACCAGAATGTGCAGCCTTTATTCAGCGAGGACAAAGCCCTCCTTTCCTGAAATAGGTTCAGAAGATTTCAGGACAGCAAACGTTAGCTCAGGAGACAAGGATTCAACTTTACCATCCCTGTAGGAGTTTTCGTGGATTTTTTGGTCATCGAACTGTTCCTGAAAGTTTTATTTTCTCCTTCTTTCACTTGCACCTCTATAAGATAGAAATCTAGATGCATTGATGCACTGTCCTCATTTCTGATCAAAGGAACTGTGTCAATGTCCCGTAGCCTGCTCGGTGACTCCGTAAATTTACGCACCTCTGCTAATTATCCCGTGATTCCGGAACCTTGCCAGAGGAACATCTCTCCTGTTTGCAAAGACGAGAGTTGTGCCTAGGATGATTCGACTACGAAGACATTGGAGACTGGGAAGTCCGCTTTTGACCTCACAGCCTAGAATGTATAGGTGCGAAGTAGGCGTGTTGATATGCAAGCTCTTTTCTAATGCATAACCTTACACGTAGCGATGTCTGTATATGCTACGGGAAGCCTCCTTTACTGATTTTATATTCTTAATTCGGAATTTAGATTTGTCAGACACGGACAGTCATCATGCAGTAACTTTAGATGACGCCACTTTGAAATGTGATGCTGTAACATGTCACACTTTTCGCGGGAGATAGTAAATCTTGTTCTTCAAGGAGGCCAGTGTCCCTTAAAGCATTCTCCTAGGTATATGAACCTTCGACCTTTTTGAAAGGTCGATAATAAGTCTATGGAATTGGAATCAGAAGCATTCTGATAATCAATCTCGGTTTATAACAGATTTAAATTATAGACTACAGCGCCTTCGCAGACGCTTCTGTCGATCATCAGGTTGTTCCGACAGCCTTCTGCATCTCTTCTCGATTCACATTTACTCTCTGCATCCATCCGGCAAGTGCCATGGCTTATTTCTGACACACGGGTATGACTTTAAGGCTACTAAACAGTGAAAGCGTCACAAATCCAAGAGCATGAGTGACGAAAACAATTATTTCAACTGAAAATCCTTAGTGGAGTCACTGTAGCAACTCTCTCAGACCACGTTACCTATTTTTCCCCTTTATGCCCGTGCCGGAGATGTTCTAATCAGCTAGTGCCGAGAATTCGATCACGAACATGATTCTTTCACGTTGTCAAGAAGCACGATATCAGGCATGGTTTGTTGTATAGGCGCTATTGTGGAGAATATCTATTTCCGCGAAATTTAGCGATCCCTGGTTTCGAAAATTACACTATCTTCTTCGGAGCCTCCGGCAGTGCAGGGTTGTGACCAACGTCATAAGAGCGACAAAGATAGTACTCTCAAATCCGCATTGTGACTTTTCAAATACGTTGTTGCTATTCGGACGGGACAATTTGATAGTATGTGCCATAGGTGCTCAGAGTGTTTTTAATACGCCCTGCATCTGTTGCTTTCAGGAAAACAGATGATAAGTCCATAGAAAGTTAAATAAAAAGCTTTCTGATAATCAATGCAGGCCATCGATTGATTGCGTTGTTGATTTGCAGCGTCTTTGCAGATACTTCCATAGACCAGCAGGTTTGCCCGACAACCTGCTGTGCCTCTGTCTGATCTGCGTTATTTTTACATCTATCTCCATACAGGTTCAATTATACGAACAATCTTGTCATCCAGGATAGCTGTGGAGATCTTGTACATCATTTTTAGATAAGTTGTTGGTCCGTGATCTCTTGAATTGGACAATTCGTCTTTCTTTGGTAAGAAAACATCGCGTCCTAATACCTGTCACTGTGGGACGAGCATCCCCAACTTCAAATATGATTTCACGATCCGGACCACCCTTCAATATTTTTTTACTGATGTTCCCCTCTGATTTTATGAGACTATCATACATCTCCTTGTAACGATTTACGTTATTAGTGCCTCCATTCAATTGGTGATGCACTCCGTAAATCTTTCTCCAAAATGACTCGTTTCCTATGGGCTTGGGTTAGGTTTTGACAAAAAGAGGAGGATCGCTAAAGAGACGCGATTAGTCAGCTGGAACCAGTCGATCCTCTGATGATGGATGTTCATTCCTTGAACAAACTTTCAGATCCTTCGGTGGAAAACCTACTGGATGTTGACAATCACACACTGAATACAGGAAGTGTTTTGTCATTTCCCGCCAATCTCCTTGTCTGAATGATTCAGAGGCATTTTGATCTACAAGAAAAACATGGATAAATACGTTGTCGCTGCTTTGTATTTCTTTTTTTTTTCGTTTTCCAGTAAATGCTATAGTTTTTATCAAGTCATCATGTGAATCGTTATGATACTTCCAAATTCGACCATTGATTGATACTCGTATCTGATGAGTAAAACTGAAATTTTCAATCAACATGGAACGGAGCCACAAAAAAGGTTCAGTTTGGACCGACCAAAGCGAATCCATTTGCATATGCATATTTCGGAGTGAATAAGGCTGTAGGAGTTCAAAATCCGGTTTTTGTCGGTTCCAATTTCATCATTAAATTCAAGTGCTTGTAACAGCGCGCGCCGTATAGCGCGATTCACTTTCAAACGTGAAATCCCTTCTCTCGCCTCACGATATCCATACCTCCATCCCATAATACTCATTTGATAGCAGAAATGTTCACAAAAATGGTTTCAGTAACTTCGAAAATATGGAAATTGATTCATTTTTAAAGAATAGGTATCGCATCAGTAGTTCTGTCTACCAAGATTCAAGATCAGCCTCACTACCCGATGTGCTGCATTAATTCAAGCCAGATCATGGGGCCTGAGAGGAATTAGGGTAAAAATGTTTCTCCTTGATCTAAAATTGCCATCGTCTCTTGAGGAAATCCTCGCTCCAGCAGTTGATCCTAATGTCGCTTCCTGATTCTTCGTCTTCAACTTGTTCTTGCAGCAGTTGAAAAAACGTTTCGCGTACATCTCTTATTCGTAAAAGGTTGATGGCAGTGTTTTTTAATACTTGACCTAAAGGGTGCGAAGGCTCTGGGTATCCCTGGCACCACAGGTTGTGGAGTTGCTGTATAACGTTCTCAGTTTAGGACCACCCTGAACTCTGTAACGATCAGCAATACTTGCCGAACCATTGTCGAGTGCTCTACACGTTCGATCGTTCTGAATCGCATCTACAACTGGATTTAGATTTTTAGTTTTACATAGTTGTTCCTACGAGTATCAAGAAAAGGAAGTGTCTACCTTTGCAGATCCGAACATCGCATGCAAGAGTAAGGCTGCATTCTCCAGGAGGTCGTCTGGTATCCTAAAGACATCATATAAAATTTTTCTAAAGTCCCAATCAGCCGTATGAGAAGCAATGACTACGAACTCAACGCTAGACTTGCCTTTAGAAATATAATTACCTCTGTAAGCTGTCAATGGGATGATAGCATTGATCAAGATAAATGATAGAAAATCAAAGATAAAGAAAAAACTCAAAAACAAAGATAAAATCTTTGTTTTTGAGGTTTCCAAGCTTCAGTCTAATCTCTTTCGCTCCCTTAGTATCTTTTTATCCTTTTTTCTTCATTCGAATCTCTCCTATCTACGTTGTGTTGACTCAAAATGGACATACTTGCTGAAATATTATGGCCTTGTGTTCACAGCCATATGTAAGAGCTTACCTGTAAGCTTTTGATAACAGTGATTGTCGTGGAAAGGTTCTTGATTTTCCGTTGCTCTTACATATCCTGCATATTCTTGATCAACTTGAATCCCGAAATTCTAAGGCAATTTGCCCAAATCAGTTAGCTGAAAAAATTGTGCCTATGCTTCACCCGTTTCAATTAACAGATCTTCTTGTTTGCTCGCAATAATCAAATCATCAACATAACCAACGAGATGAATTTTTCCTTCTGCTGTAGTTTTTATGTAAAAGAAGGATCAGCTTTTCTTCGATCGAGATCGCTTTCTTCTAAAGTTTTGTGAAGCTTTTCATTTCAAGATTCAGCAGCTTGCTTTAAACCATATACAGATTTATTCAATTCACATAAAATGTGTTCCTTACCTGGAACCACAAATCCTTCAGGTTGCTTTATAAAAACTGTTTCCTTCAAGTGTCCCTTCAGAAAAACTGTTTTCACATCATGGTGATACGAAAGCATTCCTGAGTTCCAGCAATAGTAAACAATGTCCGAAAAGTGCTCTGCCTGACGACCGGTGCAGAAACTTCATGATAGTCGACCGCGAATTTCTGGGAAAATCCTTGTGCAACTAACCTGGCTTTATGTTTAGTTAAATTCCTTGAATTCTGGATCGCTTCTTTGTAAGTTCTTGGCTCTTCGAAATTTTGTAGAACAGTATTAAAACCTGCTAAATAGCTATCCGGTGTTATATCTTCATTGCTCCAACTTCATCGCTTTACTCCTGCATCCTGAATTTCTCTTGAGATAACCTCATCTCTTTGGCTGCTCGAATCAGTATATTCTTCCGCTACATGATAACCCTGATCACTAGATTTATGTTCAGTGTTTTCTCCTTCATAATCTTGCCTTGAACAGAACACTCAAATTCGATGGAGTTTACTTTGAATCCGCTATCAGTGACTTTGACATCAGTAATTAAATTATCATCTAGGGACGAGACGTATAATACGTCCTTCAACTTGACGTTGACGCTATTGCCTTTTTCGTTGTGGCTTTTCAATGTAACCGATCCAGTATCATGCACATCCATGGTAGTATGTTTCTTGGTGACGTGAACTTTCATGTTCGCTGGTGTGATATCTGAAAAAAATGAATTACTATGAGTCATGTGACTTGACGTACCGGAGCCTATATACGGAAAATTTTTATCTGAATTGCTCTCAAGCGTCAAAAAACAAAAATTCACTGAATCACCGGCATCCGCAGCTTTATTCTAATTTTCTTTCTTCTTTCTCTAGGCTTAATATTTCTTGCAGTCTTTCTTCAAATGTCTTGGCTTTGCAAAAGAAACACGACGCTTGCTTCCCTTTATTTTCTTTATTTAATGGCTTTTTCATTGCTGTTGCTTGACGAATCAATTCCTGCCATTTCCTTTCGTCTCCTGTATTCGTCTAATAATTTCCCTTGGCGAAAGATACAGTGAGTCCACATTCTTCTCTGAGCTTCTAAGCTGTGACAAGTTAAGAATACGTTTCCGGTAAGCTGATTAAAAACATAGAAACCACCATATCTCCATCCATAGTTCTTCCTATTGCAGCTCGTTTGTCAACTAGATCTAGCACTGTATTCAGGTGTTTTTCCATATCCCCGTCTTCTGATAGCCTAAGATTGCATAACCGCTTTAAATAAAAAGCCTCACTTGATGCCGTAGATCTTTGATGATAATCCTTACGTGAATCCCGAACTTCGAATACAGTCACCGAATTCCTCAGGCAGAAAAAAAATTATATTCACAGGATTTTGCGGTGAAGTCTTTGATTTTCTTCATGATTGGTACATCGATAGTGTTTGTGAAGACAAAGTCTTCCACCAAGTTTCACGCTAAAATATCAATTACATCAAAAGTTTTGATCCATTAAAAAAACAGGCGAATTTTTTTTATAAGCACTGCAACTCGAGAATAAATGATCGGATCGAGACGTTCTTTTTTCTGAAATTACGCGGGAAAACATGTACTTTGGACTTATGTAAATGATGAACCATGTTATCCATCAATTTAAAAGTTATGAACATTTGAAGAAACGATTGCGATTTTTATCGATCAGGGCACGTTTTATTTAAAAAATTTTAATTGCAATCGATTCCTTGAACAATTTTCCATAGAAATACGTTTTAAAATATCTTTAACTTTGATTAGAGAATGCGCAGTGAGCGTACAATGAAAGCGCGGAGTATGTGTGGAGATACTGAACTTGGGAGGGGACTTGTTATTTCCATGGTAACGGCTTGTTGGGACGTATTACTCTCAAGCGCGCTGCACTACGCTTTGTTTGTACGCCCACTGCACATTCCCTAATCAAAGTTAAAAATATTTTGAAACGTATTCTCATGCAAAATTGTTCAAGGAATCGAATGCAATTAGAATTTTCCAAATTAACGTGCCCCTTCTGGTAAAAATCGCAATTATTTACTTTAAGCGTTCACAACTTCCTAATTATTGAATAACTTGGTTTATTATTTACATATATATAAAGTGAAGGTTTTCCCGCGTATTTCAAAAAAAAAGAACGTCTTGATCTGATCAATAGTTTTCAAGTTACAGCGTTTATAAAAATTATTCGCCTTTTTCTTCATTGGATCGCAACTTTTGATCTAGTTCATATTTTGGCGTCAAACTTGGTGGAAGAGTTTGTCTTCACAAACGATATCGATGTACCAATTATGGAGAAAATCCAAGACTTTTTCCCAAAATCCTGTGAATATAATTTGTTTTCTGCCCTCACGTAATTCAGTGGATCATTTTTTAAAGACGACCGATTTTCGCTCGAGCTCTAGCACCTTTCTTCTTCCTGATTTCAGACGGATTTTTAGAAGTCTCATAAGTAATGGCTAGAAAGGGTTACTCATTATGGTTGCAATCCAACAGTATATTCTCGAGGAGGACAAAACTAATCCATTTCAATTTTTGATGTGTGGTGCAAAGTCGTAACGTCACCCAGTGAATCGCACGAGAGGAGCGTGATTTCTTTTATTTTGCCAATTTTCATGCAATAATTTCAGGATCTTATTTAGACCAACCGTCATTCATTTTATGATTTCAATCTTCCAACTCAAATTCTTGTATGTGGACATAAGTCGGTACAAAAAAATTTTCAAGACCATATTACTAACTGTTAAACATGTTTTTATTTAGGAATGTGCAGCAAAAAAAACATTACGAAATTCAAGTATGTTTATTGCTCATCTTCTTTATTGACTGATCTTCACTGAAATATCATTCAAGCTCAGCTCCGATGACGCCATTCTGAGGCCCACCCATGATCATCACAAACTTATTGCCAAGAAAATCAACTTTTTCGCGAACTTGATTGCGGCTGTTTTCTGGGAGGTGTTGAAAATTGTCAGGCATCATTTTGATACTGTCAGCTTTCAGTATAGCAGGATTCCCCTTGAGCTCGAAGTGTCTGCCCCTATAAGCGACGAACCATGTTCTTTGATCAGGTTCTATGGTACCTTTGTAAGCTTGAAAAGAAAAAGGAATTGGTAAATTCAAGAGGAAAATAAAAAGAGCCCAAAATCGGGCAATAAAAAGTTTCTCAAAGGAGAAAATACAAAACAGAAATCGGATCGAAAATTCTTCAAGTGTTTACAATTCATAGAGTTAGCCTATGGGAATAGTTTATTTCAGATTAGAGATTCTTTGAAACATCAAATAATCGGTAGATTTGACTTGTCGAAAATGAACAATGCTGAAGAAATAAATTCTTGTTGCGAAACTATTGAGATTGTATAATTCCGAATGAGGTATTGTTTGGAAAAGGAAAAACAAAGTATGAATGCAAAGAAGAATTACGAATGTATCACAGCTCCTTATTAGACTGCATGAAACAATTGAGCGTACGGATTGCAGAACGACCTCAGCAAGTGGGCTCAGCCAGTCTGGTAGTCAAGAGAAGGGATAACGCGTTGCTACGAGCCGAGTTTATTGGACAGATAATTTTAAATCCAAGTTTGTTCTGATCATCTCGGATCGTAGTAACGCGTTATTTCCTCTCTTTTTAATAAAACTGTATGGGTCCTCGCGCTAAGGTCGTTCTGCAATCCGTACGCTGAATTGCACACTTTTTGAAACAGGGGAAAATTAGCATTCAATCAATAAAATATTGTGTGGTCCGTAATTGTACAGATATTCCTCTAATTCCATTCTTATTGCACGATTGAGAAATCCTCGAAACAGACGTTCCTGATACCGTAAAGCTTTCGGCAACAATTGCTACTGAAGATGTTTCAGAAC
>WSXT02011787.1:0-14562 GCA_011762715.2 Neuroterus valhalla
ATGAGAACTTTTACGCAAACAACGCAAGATATGAAAAAAGGTTTGAAGAAAAAAATGTTAATTTTTGGGAGCCCTCCTGGATGATCTTTACAACTTTTCGAATTTTCTCAAAAAATCGAAAATTCAAATTTTGGTCGCACAAAAAATAGTGAAAAATAGAAAGATTAATTTTTTTGTCAAACTATTTGAGGTACGGGAAAATGTAAATGAACTAAAAGTGTGCACCAAAAAAAGATCTACAAATTTGGTATAATTAACTTTTTGACAGGAGAAGTGGTTTTTGCTTCATTTATGAAAAATCATATAAAAAATGAAAAAAAAATGAACTTTTTGACAATTGACACAAGCTTAGGAAAAAATCGAATAGACGCAAGTTCTTTACCAGGAAAATATCTTTAATATGTTATCAACTGTTTTAACAGGATACGTATTTTTCATTTCAATCAGAAAAGATAACTATAAAACTGAAATAATTAAATTTCTGAAAAAATGACTGAGGCTAACACAGTGGATTGATAGAGAAAAGTTGTTCATCGAATTTCTAGAAAAACTAGACAGCATGTGAAAAAAATTAGGCAACGAAAATTCTCCACCGTTTTGGCCGAACTTTGATCGAGTGCGCAGCACGAGACACGCGATGAGAATGTATTCGTTAAAGCCGGAGAAGCTTTAACAAAAGAGAATTCGCACTTATCAAATTAAAGTAGTCGAAATTTCGCTTTTGAGTTTCACAAGCTTCTTATACAACTGTAGGGAGGTACAAAGGCCGAGCACGTAGCGCGAGGTAAATTCGTAACCGAGCGCGAAGCGCGAAATTCGAAAGTCGCGCGCCGTAGGCGCGCTCAAACTTGCGAGCGAAGCGAGCCGCGCTCGAAGCGCGCGATGAGAATGTGCCCGGGCGGCGGGCAGATTTTTTCAATTTAAAATTTGAGTACTCTAATTTTCGTTAACGATTTCTCTCTTTCAGCAAATGATTATTTATCTTTTTGAAAACTCAACTCCTTCAGTTGAAGATTCTTTCTTCTAGCCTAAAGCTCTTATGCTTCGTTTTGCTTGTTTGAATATTACCCTCCATGGTTGAAAATTGAAGTGATCCACTTAAATATTTATCTTTTTATCTGAAGATTCGTTTCCTCGGTTGAAAAATGAACTATTTGGTTGGAAATCCGTTTTATTTTTCTCATCGTTAATTGATTGTTTCAATTCTAAGTTTAACTGTTTCATTCTATAAGAAAAAAAATATTTTTTGTTGAAAATTTGAGTATTCTTTTCAAAATTGATTTATTTTGCAATGTTTGATTTGTTGTGTTGAATGATGTTTAGAATCCACGTCAAGAATAAAAAAAAAGGTTGGGGCTTTGCAACAAATATAAATATTTTAGTTCTAGTTGACCGGAAGAATCGAAAAACTTGACCGCGAAAAACCGAGAAATGACCGGTAATTTGAAATCATCCGTCTGAGAAACACTCAAGATTATTAATTTGAAAAATCTGATCTCGAAATTGGTTTTATAAATTAATTTTTAAAATAACAAAGTTTGTTAATGTTGAAAATATCATGAAGAGCTTTTAAGTTTTTGTGTTAAGTTGCAATTAAATACTGGAAAAGTTCAAATTTTGTCGAAGAATTAATTGAAGGATTCTCTCTTCTTTTAGATGGCAGCTCATGGATTGCACCAGGAAGTACGACAGTGGTCAAGCAAGGATAATGAAATCATTGCTGCAGCTAAAAAAATGGCAATTTTGATGGGAAGATTGTCTGGTCTCGTTAGAGGAGAAGGTGGAAATAAACGAGATTTGATAGCTTGTGCAAAGGCAATTGCAGAAGCTTCCCAGGAAGTCACTCGTCTTGCGAAAGAACTGGCCAGGGAATGCACTGATAAGCGTATCAGAACGGTAAAAATCTGCTTTTTTATTTATTTACTCTGTACATATGCATTAGAATCATTTTGACAAACCTTCTCACAATCCTTCGTAGGATCAGAGAAATAATTAGAATCGTTTTCAACAAACCTTTCTCACGATTCTTCCTGTAGGTTAAAGAAGAAAATCAAAATCAATTCAAAAATGAATCTTTCTCACGATCTTTCCTGTAGGATCAGAGAAGGAATTAGAATCCTTTTGTCAAAGCTTCTTACGATCCTATTTGTAGGATCTGAGAAATAATTAGAATCGTTTTCAACAAACCTTTCTCGAGATACTTACTTGTAGGATCGGAGAAGCAAATCCAAATAAATCTCAAAGTCTTTCTCACGATCAAACATGTTCAAAAATAAATTTTTCTCACGATCCTCTTAGTAACTCTTTAAACAACTTTGATCTATTACTTCAAAGCATTTCGGGATGATTTCAAAATTCAATATTATAATCTAAAAATGTTTAAATTACAGAATCTACTCCAAGTTTGCGAACGAATCCCAACAATAGGAACTCAGTTGAAGATTTTATCAACTGTGAAGGCTACTATGCTTGGTGCTCAAGGTAAACTTCCTTTCCTTAATTTAAAAATTCGACTAATTTCGTAATCATTCATTTTAACTCAGATAAACAATGTGTATCTAAATTCTTCACAGCTTTGTGAATTATCTTCATGAATCATCCATTGATGATTCCTTTGTTTACTCGTAAATTAATTTCAGAACTCGTTATATTTTCAATTCAAATTAAAAACGGGCTATTGATCCAAAAATATTTGAAAAATAAAGTGTTATAATCAAGTTACTTTCATTTCTTTGTTAGAAACGCTCCCCACCTGGGAAGAATTGATGCTATATGGTAAAAAGCTGTATTTAATCATGCTTGTTACAATAAATTTTAAATTTTATATTTAGTTTATCTTGTCTCCTATCTTGTAATTTTAAATGTGATGTTCTCTTCTCCTTTGGAAAATTCTACGTCTTCGTGAAATTATTTTTAGTCACTGTGTAGCAATAATTCATTATTTGTACTAACCGTCACTGCTCAATCGGGTCGGTCCAAAACAAAATTATGTGAATTAAAATTGGAACTGTATTGGAAAACAGTGTATTAGAGCTTTGAAAAAGTATAATAATAATTGATTTGATGCCGATTAAAGAATGCCTTCCAATTCTCGTGTTGGAAAAATGTGCACTAAAAAGTTTCTTATTTTAATGACTCTGATATATATTCGCATGCAAATTTTTCAAATTTTTCTTTGAGGTATCAAAAATCTCTAAAAATTTATACAGACTTTCAATCAGCTCTCTATCGAGGTTTTCAAGATAGGACTAACTTATAGTAGCTAACAGCACGTTCCAAATAGTTCCGATTTAGATTCACAAAATTTGGTATTTTCAAACATTTTTTTTTTCGACCTACTATTCGAAGAAATTCTTATTTCTTCAATGGAAAATTGATTAAATCCAAAGAGGATGCATTAAATTATAAGTTAATGCACCTTCGTTATTTATAATTTCAATGTAAATCATGGTAGAAAACAAAATGGATGCATTTTTAAGGAGTCAACAAATTCAAAATATGCATGCAATAATTGCATCTGAACGTTTTTCTCTGCACAAATTGCATGCAAATAAGAAATATTTCAATTATTGTCCAGAATTCGTAAGAAATTGTGGAATAATGTGATCACCACCAATACATTTTCACATTTACTCAATACATTCGCTCACATTTTTACAGTTTTTTTCTGTCCTAACTTTAAAAATTAACAAAATCTCAGAGAAGTCATTTTTTAGTTGGGTACACAATACTTTTTTGAATTAATTTTTTTCTCGAAAAAAGTGTTCCCTTGAAATAAAAATTTTTAAAATTCTTTCCAGGGTAAGCCATTTTCAACTAAAAATTCTTGCGCTCGATTTCCCTCCACAGAGTCCTTTTTTTCTAATAATATTTGAGTATTTTATACTTGAAACAAAAATTGGGTATCTATAGTTCTTTTTGAAATGAATAAATATCAAATTAAGGGGGAAAAATTCCTCACGTTATAAAAATGTTAGTTTGAGAAATATTTTTTTTATTTTGAGACGAAGTAAAAAAGTATTATCAAAGATTGGATCAATTGAAAAATGTGCGTTTTATAGAGGTTTTCGTATATCAGAAAATAGTTTTTTAGTCATTGAGGTTATTAGAGTGTTTTTGCACTCGACTTTTCTTTATTTTTCACCGAATTTGGATCATTTTTAAACTTTTTTAATATTTTGTTGAAAAAAAGTATCGAGTCATTTTTCAAATAAGTCAGATCTTTGTTCTACATATTTCAAATTTTTTTTTTTGAAGTGTTTTGGAAAACTGACAAGGAAAGATCAAATTTCTTTTTTCAATTTCATAAATTTCCTTCTGATATTTCATTGGATGATTATCAAGTTGCCAGAACATTATTTGCCAATAGATACCTTGTATCAAAACATCTATTTTTGTCAATTTTATTTATGGACTAGAATGTTTATGTATCGAATATGTATGTAAAATCATACAAATAAGAATTTTCAAAACATGTTTCCAAGACAAAATTTAAATGTTGCAAAGTAAAGAAAAACAAACTTCTTCCTTTTATGATGTGATTTTGAACTTTTGAATGACTAATTTTTTTAAGATTTATAATTTTAGTTGAATTTTGTCTTTTTGATTGAATTTGAGTATTTTTTATTTGAAATTAAAATCTTTTTTGGTCGGAAATGCAGCAACTTGGTTGGAAGTTAAACTACTCTTTTGAGAATAAACTTTTTTGGGTCAAAAATGTTTTTTTCTTGATCAAAAATTGAACTATTTGTTTGCATATTCATGTAATTTGTTGAAAATTTGTCTTTCAAGAGTAAAAAATTAATCTTCTTGGTTAGAAATGTATCTTTTTAGTGGAAATCTCATATGTTCTTCTTTGTTGAAAATTTATCTTTTGGTGGAAAAATAGTATATTTACATAATTCTACAGTATAATTTATGAAAAAATATTTTATGCTTGAAAATATAATTTTTTAGAGCAGATTCTTTCAAAAACGGGTCGCCATTGGCAAATAATGTTTTGGTAAATTAATTAAATCTCAACTCTTATCATCTCCTTGTGAGTAAAAAAATATTTGAAAAGAAGTTTTCATGAAATAAATATTTGTCAATAGGTATATTGAAGCGATTTTTAGTCGACTTTTTTTTATATTGCTTATAAATTTCGGAGAGATGTTAAACGTTTTAAACATTTTTTTCCAAGTGTACAGAGTTCTTTGAGAAATTGAAAATTCATTTATTTTCTTTGAGTAAAATTCTATTCTTTTTCTACATAAATTCAATTTCGTATGTGATATAATACTATAGTCTTCAACACAAAAAAATATATAACATTTATTTTTTATCATTCTCATATAAAGTTTCTTCAAGATTCAAAATTTTTCTTTTAACTACTCATAAATAATCAGAGAGATACATCCTCTAACGAAACATTGAGTTCAACAACTTTTAGGTTGAGACTCAAATTGTTTTTCGTCGCGATTGAAGACAATCAGATTCAAGTTTATTTATCAATAAATTGAATTTCTAACAAATTTTAATCTCTTTAAACTTAGATTAAAAAAAAATCACAGCAATTTCTCTACACACCAACAAATTAGGAAATAATTTTTCGATGTTCGAAGCACACTAACCTACCAAAAATGTTTGATTGGTGTTTATTTATTATTTATTTACATATTTTACTAATTTCTTATTTTGAACACAGGAACTGAGGAGGACCAAGAAGCAACCGACATGCTCGTTGGAAACGCCCAAAATTTGATGCAGAGTGTGAAGGAAACAGTTCGTGCTGCCGAATGTGCCAGCATCAAAATCCGAACAGCTTCTGGAATGAAGCTTCGTTGGGTCAGACGTCAACCCTGGTACCAATACTAAAATTCCTGAGGCTTAAATTCGTCAGAAATTTATCAACTGCCTCCGATGTTTTTGACACTATGTCTTGAAAAACGCGAAAGTAAATTAGTTCTGCCTCGGAGTACCGAAAGAGAAAGAAATAATTGTTATCGTAACTCATTTTAATAATTTTTGAATAACCATCGAGATAATGATTAATTGCGAGAGCAGTAAAACTTCCTCATAAAGACTAAATCGTCTCGCAGTTAGACGTAAACTGATAACTAAAGACTACTTGTAGTACACTGTAAAAAAAGCTTGTATTGTAATGTTACAAGCAGGAAGTATTTTTATAAGGCAGCTCTTTGAATTTAAAAACTGTCTTCCTTGGCATTGTAATTGAATTACGTTCCAGAGACTTTATGAACATTGAAAAATCTGAAGATTAGAATTCGATACTGTGAATTTACAAAGCGTATTTTCAAAAAATTGTCATATTTGCTTCGAATGTTTGTCGTGGAACGTGAAATTACAAAAATCTCTTTTTTAAGTGTACAGCATCGTTTTTCGTGCATGTATTTTAATTTTGGAGTGTTTGAATTTTGAATACCAAGTAGAGTTTATACAAAATATTTTTTAATAATCCTATTCACATATACAAGAGTCTATAGAGTCCCAAACGCTATACTAACGAGGAGATGATCAGAGTTGAGATTCTTTTCTGGAATATCATGAATTCCCTGCTGAAAATCCATTGGATGACTGTTGATTTGCCAAAATGTTTTTGCATTCGCGACCCGTTATCGAAAAAATCTATTTTTTTCAATACTTTCTTCTTCATGGATTCGGTTGTTCATTTAATTAACACTCATGTGAAATTTTGTTTATATAACATTTTTTTTTTTAGAAAAGAAGAAATTTCACCCAAGTAATATACTTTGAAACTAGAAAAAAATTAATTTCTAACCGAAGAGATAAAATTCTTCCAAAAATGATAGATCTATAAAGAAACAAAAAATTATTTTTTAACAAAGACAAATTTTTTCAACAAACTTTGGACGGAGTAGATGATTTTTCAACCAAAAAATATTTTAATTTACAATGAAAATGTCAACTCTGATCCTCTCCTTGTAAAGTTTATTTTTGTAAGGTGCAATAATTCCCAGATTTAAATCTGTTCTATTTCTGAAAGTGGTGCTAAAATCGAAGGATGCCAAACGTAAATAAATAAGTTTTCTCTCAATTCAAGAGGATCAGAAACGGCACTTGGCTCTCTATTTTTTATTTATTTATTCAAAATGGAAGGTTATTTATTTATAATGCGCGAAATAAAAGAAATACACGTTGCTTTTTATTACAAAAAATATACATTATCTTTTACTTATTGAAGAAATGCTTTGGTATAAACGCATTTTACAGAGTCAAATTGGTGCATTTCTTCCCTACATTTGGGAAACTCTATTGACCAATATTTCAATAAAAGAGCTGTGCGAGAATTCTATAATAATAATCACCAGTTCAAAAAGTCCGATGACAAGTCCAGCAGCAAGTGCAATTCCGAGTATTATCGCGTCTAATCGGGTAACCGTTATATGGATATTATATATATTGTAGCATAATTTCCTCAATCCTTGCCTTAATCTAGAGCTTCGAATTTGCGTACTCGCACAATTGTAATTTAATATTACGAATTACGATAGATCGGAATGTTGATATTCTAAATTTTATATTTATTGTTTACTAAACCAGCTATATACGTGGCATAATAAAAAGCTTTCATTAATTTACATAACAGACCAATGGTACTTTTTTATTCATCCTCATTTTCCTATACTTGATTTCATATTACTTAGGCAACCTATTATTTTCCAATTAGTCTTGAAAATATAAAATACTCTTAACTCTTATATGAAGTCGCCTTAGCTTGTTCTATTTCTATTGCACTTGTTAATTACAGTTTTTTTGTGGTAACTTTACTTCACGTAGTGTCATTGATCTGTCAACGTTATTATTTCTGAATCAACTTGTATTTATTATAATATAAAATAATTCACGAATGCTTTAATGCATCATGGTAGCAAAGCGCAGTTGATGGAATCAATAAATTTGATATACAGATATCATAATATCGTTATCAGTGTGTTCAATGTATTTTACACCGGTAACCGAAGAAAAATGTTCATTTTCAAGAAATTTCCCCTTTTCTTTTGTATTTTCGCCTCAAAGTTTTTTTCAATTGACGAAAAGTCCACTTTTATATTTTTCGTTTAACCTTTTAACGTCCAACTGGGGTCTTTCGCAGCTAGGCCTCTTTCATTTGAAATTACCGCCCTTTTCATGATTTATAGTGATCCCAATAAATGCTATAATATTCGAAAAATCTGTTTCTGAAAATCGACTGAAAATGTGCACTTCATTTAACAAAATAAGTACCTTTTTTAAACGACAACTTTCATACTATTTTTTCTTGTTGAAACTACTATATTTGAGTGAGAAAACTTAGCAATTTTAGCTTCGAATTTGCAAAAACTAGAAAGTTATGATTTTTTTAGTAAGAAGAGTGATTTTTCGTATTTTTTGCAGTTATAATTTTTTGAAACTAATTAATAATTTTTTATGCAAATAACATGAACTCTTTTTGGAAGAGATGGACAATGAACATCTATGAATTTTTCCAACTCAAAAAACACTGTAGTTTAGTCAGAAAAGCTGATAATGTGATTGGGGTCAAAATCTTCCCTGTGAGACTAGGATAAATTTGAATATTGTGTTGAAAATTCGTTTCTTTTTTTGCTTGGAGTTCATTTTTTAATCGAAAATTCAACTATTCCGTATTTGATTTAAAATTAATTTTTTTAGTTGAAAATCCATGTGTTTTGTTGATAATTCAACTTCTTTTGGCAGAAAATAATCTTTTTGGTCAAAAAACTATCTTATCGTTTGAGGATTCGGATCATTTGGTTTGATTATGAACTCTGTTGTTGAAAAAATTTTTTAACTAAAAATTAATTATTCTAGTTAGCACTCTATCTCTTTGGTTGAAGGTTCATCTATTTTGTTCAAAATTTCTACTCTTTTGATGAATTTGAATGTTTTTTATCTCAAATTCAAATGTCTTTTGCGTGAACCATCAACTGTTACTTCTTTCGTTGGAAATTCATTTTTCTAGTTAAAGATTCAACTGTTTTGCACAAAATTGTCCTTATGGTCTCAAAAATTCAACCATTCGGTTTGAAAAAAGCTATTTAGTCAAGTTCAACTTTTAAATAAAAATTAACAGATTTTTTATTCAAAAATCATACTTTCGGTCAAAATTCGTCTTTTTCAGAACATTAATCTTCTTGGTAGAAGAAAAATTCGTTGTAGTTAAAAATTTGACTTTTAATGCATGTAATTTGTTGAAACTCACCTTCCAGATTAGCAGTTTGACTATCCCCTTCCATTGAGGATTGAACTATGTTGTTCAAATTTCTTCTCTTTTTATTGAATTAAGCTTTTTACATTTTTTTCCTTTTTTTATTTTTCCTTTCAAAAATAAGTTTTTCAAGTGATCTGAGTTTTCCATTTTCAATGGAAAATTTTGTCTTCATATAAAAATTTGTCTTTGTAGGTCAAACATTTAGATACTCAGTTGAAAATTCAACTATTCTATAGAGGGTTTAATTCTCCTGTTGAAAACAAGTTTGTTCAAAAATTGAAAATTAATTTTCAGTGATAGGAAAGTCATCTTTTTCGATTGAAAATTAACTTTTCTGTTGAAAATTCGTTTTTTCGGCTTGAAAATTTACGTATTCTGTTGAGCAGTCATAAATTTTGTTGTAACTGCGTCCAATTCTGGTAGAAAATCAATCTTCTTGGTGGAAAACTCATGTTTTTGTTCTTAAATTGGACAATTTGGTTGAAAATTTATCTTTTTTAGTCAAAAATTTGACTTTTTGTTGAAAATCCTATTTTGCTGAGAACTCGTCTTTCTTGGTTAAATTGAACTGGTTGCCAATTTTCTCCAATTCTTTGTGGAATAGTAATCATTGAACTGATTCATGTATTTGTTAAAAATCGTCTTTTAGTACAAAATGAATCTCCTCGATTGAAAATCCATATTTGTAGGTCAAAAATGCAAATGTTCTTTCGGTAGTTGAAATATATTTTGTGAAAAATTAAGCTATACTTTGTGAAAGTCATTATTTTGGAGAAAATCAATCTGATTCATGAGAAATTTTCCTTGTTGGCTTGGAAATTAAACTATGTTGATGCTTTTGCTGGCTTGAAAATTATTTGATTATTTAGCTAATAGTTCGAGTATTTTTTCGAAAATTCGTCTTTTCAAGTTTGAAATGACTTCGTAGTGGAAACTGAGCGAGAGAGTGGGGGGGAACAGTGTTCATTCGGATTGTCGGCGTTTCACAGGGAGCGTCACCGCTTTGTCAGCTCACAAAGCTTGTATGAAGCTGAACCAGGATTAAGCTTAGATGAGTTGATAGCTAATGGGAGTGTTAAAAATATAAAATGCTCTCAGCTCTTCTATAAACCTTGGCTTCTTCTATTTTTATTGCATTCGTTTATTTACAGTTTTTTATTGCGTACTTTGGTTACTTCACTTCATGTTTTGTCATTATCTGTCAACGTTATTTTTCTGAATAAACTTATATTTATATTTATAACAATGAAAGAAACCACGAATAATTTATTGCAACGATAAGTCCGAAAGTCGTAGCAAAGAAACGTTTCTGAACCTGAATAATTGATTATCACTGGGTTATGAACAAGTTCTGAATATATTAAAGAAGTTTCAAGGTATACTGTATAAATTTTATCGAAAAATATGAATTACAGAATTAATTGTCTACTACGATTCATCAACTATATTTTTGGGGATTTGTGCTGGCCGTAAATAAGGATTGTCTATCGCATCTTGCTGAGTGATGGTTTCTTCGTTTTGATCCGCCACTTCGATCTGTGGTTTTATGTCTATAATAAAAAAGATCAAATTAAAAATATAGAATTTTGTTGCATAAATTAGTAAGAAAAGATTCCTCAACCCACTGCAGTAATAACTATAGGAATAAATTTTTTAATTTGGGAACTTGGAATTTCACGAACATATTTTCAATAATATTAACAAAACTTCACAAAAATTGCAATAGAACGCCAAATTTGGAGTGGTAACCCTTGGTATAATATTTGTTCATTTTATTCACAAGCATGAACAGTGAAGTGGGTCAGAAAAATCGCGTTGAAATCAAAATATACTACATAATACACCCGATTTTGAAAATTCTTGTAAGATTTAAATCTTTTCAGTTTCACTAGCGCGAAATTTCATTTTTTATAACCCAAAAAAACCAAAATCATTCTTTAAAGCTTTTTAAACTATTTAACAATTTTTTGAGCATAAAAAAACGTTGTTGCACTCAAAAATTACTTGAAAAAATATTGCTGTATATTCAACTGTGGAAGAAAATTCATCTGCTGTGATTTGAAGTGCAGACATTTCAATTCCCTCCATATTGCAGCAGTTCAAGATTCAATGGAGAAGCGAGCTTAGGAACAAAACTGGAAATTCCCACAGTAGGAAATTCGATTATCTTGCAAAATTGGTTTTTTTCTTGAATTTTCAAGTGTTGAAAATTAAAGGAAATTAAATTTGCAACAGTTGCGTCTGCGGTTTTCCCTTATGTTTCCATCGGTTAGAAATTGGAAGTTCCAGAAAATTGAAATAACAACAGTTTTATTTTCAATGATTGATAGTTTAGATGTTAGAAATCAAATTTTCTTAGAAAATGCGTTTTTTTCTTCAATTTCAAACTGCTGATAATCAAAGAAAATGGAATTCATATTTTTTAACAATTGAATCTTCACTCTCTTTTCAATTTCCGATTGTTGAAAAATGTAGAAAGATACGAATTGCAGAAAAATCAAATTTCGACAGGTGTATCTTGCACAGTTGAATTTTCAACTGCCAAAAATTGATCAGTTGAAAATGTAATTTTCTTCCAAAATTTGCTTTTTTCTTGATTCTGAAATTGAAGAAAACTGAAAATTCAATTGAAAATCTCCTTCATTTTTCAACGGAGAAAATTTAAGAAAGTTGCAAACCTCGTCATAAAATTTCCAGATCCTGAATAAGTCGCTGAAATTTCTCTTGGATTTTCTAGGTCGAGTTTGAGTGCGAAGAAAATTCTACAGACTCAAACAAAATTTTAAGATAGTTTGCAAAGCTTCTCAGAACTATGTTTGTTTTTTGAGGTTGATATAGATCTGATTTTATTCAATAAAAACTGAAAACATTCTTTGATACTTTGAGAATAAAGAATTTCTCCATCTTCGTTTCATAAATGGGCCTAGCCATATTGATTGCTAAAATCTCAATTTTTTTCCAGGTAAATTTTGGGGTCGAGAAGGTGTCTACCTGTTGAACAAATTTTTAGGATTGTTCGCAAAGCTTTCATGAGATTTAAAAAAATTATATTTTGTTCTGCAACAACTGGAGATATAGAAATCTTACTTAAAAAAATTTTTGGCATATTACGTAGTACGCGAAAAAAAATGTTAGCGATTTTTAAAAAATTCTAAGAGTTACGAATTTCTAAAACTTATTTTTGCTCTGTGGAACTTCGCCATACTGATCGATTTCTTTCAATTTCACACAGGTTAAAAGGGACCCGCAATACAACTTTTCAATGCTACGATGCTTTTGATTTGCAATTTTTTTTCAACTCACCCTGATGAACAGAGCTTCAAATGTTTTCAAATGTTCGAATTGTTAAAAACACGTTTTAGTTTTCAAATTTGCCAATTGCAACAAACATGGAAAAAATGAGTTGCCAGCAGGCTCAAATAAAAAATATTGTCAAAGTTTGGAGCAATTTTAAAGATTCAATATTTACCTTCTTCCTTAACTTTGACTACTTTCTTCTTTTTAGCAGGTTTCGGTTCAAATTGATATTCTGCTTCCAGATCAAAAACTTGATCTGTAGGTAACAGAGGACTAAGGTAGCTTGGATGCTGTGGCTTACAGGCGATCACTGAAATTTTTTAATCAAAACATGAAAAAATATTTTCATCCAAGTTTTAAAATACTATTGAACAAAACAAATTAATTATAAAACTTACAAGGAAACATGCTATTATCTTCAGTCAAAAACAAACTGTGAGTGTCGCCAATTTTAGCAACAAATTTCGTCAACGCTCTTTCAATATCACGTTTTTGGGTTGAGGCTTTTTCTCTGATTGCTTCGTATTCTGTCACAGGTTGCTTGTGTGTCTAGGAAAAAAGTAAAGGAATATAGAAAATTGAAAAGCTCGTATTTAAATTGAAAAATATTCAATATCCGAGTCACAGGCTTCAAAGTACTCTAGAGGACTAATGAAAATATAAAGAAAGAATCTTTCAGAAGCAGAAAGTATCCTCAAGAATAGAAAAAGTATTCCAAAAAAACCTTTTTAATCAGTCAAAAATAAAATTGAAAAGAAGGAGTGTAAACATACTCTAAACTAAAAAGGGATTCTTTCTTTTTGAGAGTCCACTTGATGCCTATAAATTAGCGAAAAAATTATATGCTAATGGTGAACCATTTTCAAAAAATCAATCCTAATTTTCCTTTCATGCATGGAAATATTTATTTATTGAATTTCCATGCAAAATGACGTAAATATAACACTTTCCTGTCAGGAAAGAAGAAAGTCCAACAAAATACATGAATTACAGATGAATTATTAACTAAAAAATATATAACACAATGAGATTTTACAACAAAAGAGGTACATTTCCAAACCAAAAGGACAAAACTTAACAAGAGAGTTGAATTTCCAACCCAGAAAGAGAAACTAATTACAACTAAATCTTCGAAATTTCAACCCAAAAAAAAAGAATTTTCGACAAAAATTAGAATCCACAAACGAAAATGATGACCTTTCAACAAAAGAGATAGAAAAACTATAAACTAACAAGATTTTCGACCAAAATAGATAAATTTCCAAATGAAAAAGACAAGATTTGAAAAATGAGTCAAATTTTCAACCAAGAAAGATTCTTCATTCAAGAATGTAATCCAGATTGAACCAAACTCTTAAAGTTTCAACCCAAAAACTTTCGTCCAAATAGGATGACTATTCAATAATAATGTTAGATTTGAAAAAAGAATAATTAAAAAAATAATTAAGGCCTCAAATCGATGATGAAATTTCTAACCAAACCAAAAAAGACCAAATTTAAGAAAAAAGTTTTAAATTCAACCGAAAAAGATTTTTCTGTAATAAAAGAAACAATTTTAACCAAATAGATGGTATCTAAAGACAAAAAGGAGACGGATCATCTGCAAAAATTCAAAGTTTCAACCGAAAAATATGAATTTTCAAGAAGGAAGATCAATTTTGTATTGAAAATATCAATTTGTAACCAAAAATAAAAAGCAACATTTACAGTTGCAAAAATGTTTTCTTGACAGAAAAAAAGATTAATTTTCGACTTAAAAAATCAGGTTTCAAATAAACAGTTGTATTTTCAACCAGAATGGATAATTTCTCAACAAACTTGTCAAACTCGAACCAAATAAATTTAATTTTGACCAAACGAAAAGAGTTTTCAAACCTTTCAAACCAAAAAGGCGAAATTGAAGAAAAGTGTTGAATTCTCAAAAAAAATTTTAGTCAAGAACGAAAAATAATTTTAATTGAATTGTTGAAATATCAAGTTAAACACTCGATTTTGGTATAAAGCAGTTGAAATTTTGGAAATACGTTTATTTT
>WSXT02011798.1:0-14562 GCA_011762715.2 Neuroterus valhalla
TGACATTATTGTCATTTTTAAGTTTGATGTTACAGTTTTTGACCAGGCATGTCTATTTATGTTATGATGTTAATGTTGTTGTCTACTTGGTCTTATCAATATTCGAATAATTAATCATTTAAATATTATCCTTTTTTAAAGTTGTGAAAAAATGACTCTCTAGCTCCGCTGGGATACGAACCCAGGCCCTACAGAAAAGAAACCTAGTTTTGACCCATATAATTAAATTTTCTATCAAATTGTTGAATTTTTAATCCAAAAAGGCGAGTACTGAAGAAAATAGTTGAAACCTCAACTGAAATAAAATAATCTTTGACCAAACAGTTGCATTACAAACAAAAAAAAAAAAGAAGTTATAATCAAGAAGATAACATCCCTACTGAAAATATGATTTACCAACAAAAAAATGAATTTCCAACCAAATGCATGAATTTTGGAACAAATAGATGAATTTTCAGATTGAACGATAATTCCTGAGATAGATGGTTAAATTTCCGATGAAAATATTATTTCTTCACCAAAAATGGAACTAATTTCTAAAAAATTTGTTGAATTCTCAACCAAAGTAGCTTGACTTGTAACTGGATAGTTGTATTTTTTACCAGAAAGAATGAATTTCCAACCAAGGATGTAAGCTTTTTATTAGAGAAACGATTTTTAATGAGATAATATAATTTTCTCCAGAAAAGATTAATTTTGCATAATCAATGAAGTTTTGAGTGTAATGATGAATCTTCAGATGAAAAAAAAACTTGATTTCATAACATATGACTGTAACATTCAACCGAATATTTGTATTTTCAATGGAAAAAAAGTATTTACGGTTACGGTTCGTTACATGGGGAAGGGGGTGGGGGTCGTTGAGAGGCCCTCAAATCCGTTACGTAATTTAAGTATGGTCCCTAAAATATAAATACTTGAATCATCTGTAAGTTTCAAATAATAAATTCAGTAGAATTGTGGAGAAATTGTTATGTTCATTTTTAAGTTCAGATTTTTTCTCGGTTGGTTATGCAGGATGTTGAGAAGAATCTAGAAAACTATATTAACATGTATGATAAGAGAGAAGGTAAAAAGAATGCAAAGCAATTGGCCCTCTCGTCCAATCTAACTAAATAAATTATAAGTTATGAATCTCACATTTTTAGCACTGGAGACAGAAGCCGTGGCTAATCCAGTAACGACGGCGGTGAGAGGTTCAAATCGATAAGGAAACCACTGTGCTGCGAATTTGTAGAAAATCCACAAACCGTCTTCCTTTTCCTGCCAGAATCTCTCTGCGAGTTCTGGATATCTCAAGACAGAGGCGACGGCGTCGAAGATTCCGGTAAGGGTATCGAGTCTGTCTTCGTCGATAAAAGCACAGAGGAGAGTCAGAAGATTGTAAACGCTGCTTCGAACAATTTCGGCATAATGGGTGTCTTCCCTGACCATTTCAGAGTCTAGCAGTCCCCGAAGATAGTGGAAGACGTTTAACTGAATGGCACGAATACCAAAGGGTCTAAAGCTGTTTAAAACATCTGTGTTGTCTGGTTCGATTGCATAATTTGCTAGCATCCAGGCGAGAAGCAAAGGCCCGTCTTGAGGCAAACTATCTCGCAGACATTTGTGCTCGAAAGTGTCTTGCATACTTTTCCGGATGCCTTTTATCCAGTCTTCCATAGCAGAACTAGACAAATTAACGTCAAGTTAGTTTTTCACCAGATCTTTCAGTTTTTTTTTTCAATCTAAAATTGATTATACTTACTGTTTTGTTACATCCATGGCAACTAGCAACAAAGCAGTCTGACTGTACTGAATATCCTCGATTCTTTTAGCCACAATCTCCTTGTCCTCATGACTGTTGTAACTGATTAAACGTCTAGGTTCTCCCTGGAAATTCGATCTTAATTAAAGACAAACTTCTTAAGAGAAAAAAACACTGTAAAATAGAAATGTAAAAAAAATCTTACACTGATGCTTGCATAGACGTTACTGAATGAATGATCTGAAACGTGAACATCGTTTAAAATAACTGTGTATATGTGTAACAATTCCCGCATTTCGACTAGACTACTATTGTAAATCCGATGAAGATGATCCTCAGTAAAAAGCTGCGATCTAACAGGAGGATTTATGAATTTGAGAACCTCAATCTGTTTTCGTACAGACTCCGATAAATTTCCAAGAAGAACTTGATCAAAGAAGTTGGCGAATTGTTTTTGATGAGGATGCTTCGTATTGTCCCTATATTCTACCATAAGTTTGAGGCACTTGATTAAATTCACTCTCTCTGCATAGTAGAAACTCCAAATGTCCTCGATTAGAATTCGCATAGAGGTCAAATCTGTCAGTTGAGAGGCAAAAGTTTCGGCGCAGTTTCTGTACTCGTAGAGCATGAAATTGCAGACTAGATCCCATGTTATAGTTGCATCCAAGTTCTACAAAAGAATACCGATAATGATAAAATTCCAAAATAATAGCTATATCTATATGACCTCAGAAATTGAAATAAACTTGAGTTTTCACTTACCAAAAGGGGCGCAAGTTTGCTGATTAAGTCATGCATTCTTGGTGGAGGATTCTTTTTATAAACAGCCTGCAGAGACTCCTCCGTATATTTTTTAAAGAAACTAAGCCCATCTCTCAATATAGAAGTCGCATTTTTTATTTCGTCTTCCACAAGTTCTTTGTCACAGCGGCAAATAGTTCCGGATATAACTGACCACAATCCCTTGCAGTAACTATTTTAATGAAAGAGAAGAATATTATACACACCATAATAAGCCTCCAAGTTTGTATGAATCGTATGCAAACAATTCAATTAGGTTATAGGAAAAGTGAATGTGACTTACGGTACGTTGCCAAATGGTTCAACAGACATTTTCACGAGTGTCTGTGGTCACTTGTGCAAGAAAAAATTGTGACTAGAGTCAAAATTATACATCTCTTTTTGGTTTTTACACCGGTTGAAAACTTTCGGTCTGACGGGTGACGGCCTGACAAGAACGAGAAACAGGCGCGATTTCTTTCAAACTTTAGAGGTTAGGATTTTAGGGTCAGTTTACAAAGGCCAAAAAAGAAACCGCTACCAAAGACGTAATATCTTTGCCGCTACTTTTAAACCCTTTCAATTGCATTTTTCAAAACTTCACAAATTTGAAGATACAAATAAAGATGAATTTAGGAATTATTTGGAATCAAACAACTGACCTGCAGGGTGAAATTCAAAATCAAGAAGTTTTTCAGAATAATAATGGCTTTACAAATTATTTGAACAATTGTACAATTCCCGCCATGCATTTACCCAACCTGATTGGTTACTTAAAAAACTGTCTTCTTGCAGATTTGACGTTATTAATACGTCAAATCATTCCATCATAGACCATAGGGCCAAAATGTCAATTAGAAACAACCCATCCCTTAAATTCATCGTTCAAATCTATCTTAACGCCTAACCTTCAATTGAATACCTTAATTTGAGTTTTCCTCGATTCATTTATCAACCTTTTTTAGAAAATGAATAATCGAACATTTTTAGGTTAGGAGTTTCAAATACATCATCGCCCGTTTGGAAATCACCCCGAAGGATGCATATGCATCGTGAACCTGTTGAAGCCTGTCTTGAAGAACGGAACATCCTGGGTTAACCGAAAAGTGGTGGTACGAGGGTACGGTTTTGAGGTGAATTTCAGAGTTTGAGGGACGTAAACTTGGGCAGGCAGGACAAAAAACGAAGATTGTCCGTGTGTATTTCGCTTCGACTCGTCATCCTCGAGGGTCGGTCGGTGTCCTCGGTCCTTTGAAAAAGTGCGACTACGAAAAGAGCTTGCATACGATTCGTTGTAAAGGAATACATAGCTCTGCAAGGGCGCGTCGTTGATTATTGTTACGACGGAAACTTGATAAAATGGCCGACACTTGGACACAGAACCCTCAGAACATGATTTGCCGGTAAGAACTGTCTTCGATTTCATACCTGGAGCTACTCACATCGTCTCCATTTTGTTCTTGGACTTTTTTTTATCTTCCTGTCGGGTTGTCATGTATTCGCTTTGCGAGCCAAGTTTCTCAAGTGGGTAAAACCGTCGTGGACAATGTGGCAGAAAAGTCGTTTTGAATGTCAACAATAATACTCAATGTAAACACTTGATTCTTTTGTTTGTTCTTGTTTTGATATTTTGATTTTCGTGTAAAATCATTGACCGCGAGTAACGTTATCTGCCAACATTTTTACAAAGGGAATTCGAGCCTGTGTAGTGTTTCGAAGAACAAGTTAATGAATTTATTTTGGTCTCCCTTTTAGCGTCAGATGTCAATTGATAATTTGCGTTAATATATTTCTTTCATCAGCTAGCCGCTGGACCGAGGAGCCGAAAATTAGTAATATAGTTTTCAGAACTTCGAATAGCTAAGTTTAGTTTTGAACGTTCGAAGTTTGAAGTGGCTTGATTTGTGTTTTAATGAAATGGTTATGATGGGAGGATTTGAAAAAATTGTTTTAATATAGTTAATGTTGTATAGAGTTAATTCGCTTTTATTCCAGGTACTTCAAAAGTGGAATTTGTCGTGAGGGAAACAACTGCAGATATCGACATGTGCAAGGAAGTCAAAGCAACTCAAACTTAAACCACGTCGACTTGAACCCAGAAGTTGTTTATCTTAAATCGACGACAGTTTGTCGTTTTTTCACTCTGGGGGCCTGCAAGTTCGGAAACCGATGTCGCTTCAGTCATATTTCAAACAACCATTCCACAGAGACACCAAACTCTGAACCTCGCACCTCCAATAGCTCCTCCACGTCAGACTCAGAAAGAATGTAGGTTTTAATTCCAAATATTTTGAAAACAATCAGCTTCTCATAAACATATATCTATCTATCTGGAATGTCTAATGAGAAACTTGTATTTATGATACGATTATTTTCATCAGTGATGCTGTAATCACAAGCGATGATTGGGCGAACGCTCCAGAATTTGTACCATCGTCCATCCCATCAACTGCCGCGGCTTCATATTGTGCAGAAGGATCCGGAACTTCTCTATGTGGAAACGTAACGTCCGCGGTTTCTTATGCGCAAGTTGTGAACCCATCTTCTGGTCAGACTCTGATCTCTGCATCAGATCCACTTTGTCCTTATGCGGAAGCTAGTGGCATCTGCAAGAAACTCAACTGTCCTTATTTACACGGAGATATTTGCGAATTGTGTGGATGCGCTGCACTTCATCCGCTGAACGAGGAGAGCCGAAAGAAACACACAAATGTAAGAATTTCGTAGTTTCTTGAAGCATAGCCATCCCAGTGAGTCACTTTAATTCTTTCATAAGAATGAAAAACAACGTAATTTTCTTTTATAGGCTTGTGTTAAACAACACGAGGTGGACATGGAGATATCGTTTGCGATTGCGCGCAGTCGAGATAAATCTTGTGGGGTTTGTTTCGAGACAATTATGGAGAAATCGTCACGTGAGCAGAGGTTTGGTATTCTGCCAAATTGTAACCACTGCTTTTGCTTGACTTGTATCAGAAAATGGAGGCAAGCGAAGCAGTTTGAGAACAAAATCATCAGAGCCTGTCCAGAGTGCCGAATTCCTTCCGATTTTGTTTGTCCGAGTATGTACTGGGTTGACACGAAAGAAGAAAAGGACAAATTAATCACGGATTATAAAGGCGCCTTAAGGTGAGATGTGTAGTCTGTTGGGTTATTATTAGAGCATAAAAGGATCAATAAGCTGATGAAATTAATTTGCTTCCTTTTTTTGCAGTACCAAAGATTGCAAGTATTTCAAGAAAGGCCGAGGTAAATGTCCCTTTGGAAACAAGTGCTTTTACCTTCACGCGTTGCCCGATGGCACCAAAACGGACGTGGGTCCACCGGTTCGACAACGTCGCAATGCCGATTCGGACATAGATATTTTTCATGTAAGTCGAGGAATACTAGGTTGCTGCTGCTTTTTACCTTTTTACATTTTATATTTACTTTGTACCATATTTATTAACTTATTATATTATTCATATACTACAGTTGTGTGTTTGCTTTGGTGCTTTTTATCGCTGGTCCGCTTTTTCTATGCGATCGAATTGTTTTAATAGATCTTTTGATCTAATGCTTCTTTACGCACAAGTATTTTATTTTATTTTACCGAAAACTAACAATTCAAAATATTCATTTTCAAGAATTTCCTAGTCTTTTAACTCTGTTTATCTACATATTGTTTGCCAAATGTAATAGGAAGAAATAAAAGGTTTCTGTTTTATTGTGAGACGTGAGATATACAAAGAATGCTTGATGTGGTGATGTACATCAGTTATCAAATTATAAAAAGTGTTCAACTATTTTTAATTAGATTTGAGAAATTTAAAGAAGAGTGATTTTAAATAAACATATTGAGAAAAATCCAAGTAGTAATAAATTTATTTCTGATTATGAATTCTTCAATTGCTTTTTTTCAAATTTTCAAGAAAAATGCAAGACTGTTTTTAATTAAAAAATTGTTTCAAAAATTAATTTCGTATCGAGTATACGTTTTTCTCAAGTTCAGTGGATTTTCAGAAAAGACTTCCGAATTTTAGTTTCATACAGTTTGTTATTAAACTTTTTAACTGTATCAATATTCATATCTATTCTTTTGAATTTTGAAAGCTTGAAAAGTAGAACAATACAAAAAAATCCAAATTAAGCGGACTTAAAGTTGAAGTAATATTCATTAAGCGCATTAATGATTGAGAATCTTGAATGTTACAAAATAAAGAGCTTCATAATTTACATTATGGATTCGGATTTGTGTATTTAAACTCTCTTTATTGAGAATTCTGAAATTTGTTATTTTTATTATAAAAAAAAAAATCATTTTCCGATTCCAACTCTTTTTGAGCATCAATAGACACTAATCCACCGAATGGTGTAAATTCAGAGGACTCTTCAAATTTTGTATGTTGAATAAAAAATATGTTTTGAATTGCTTTCGAAGACTCTAGGTTTCATTTTAGCAAAACATATCGATAGACACTTGTAAAAAAATTGGAATCGAATCTGGACATCGCAAATTTTTCAATTAAATGAATAAACTGAAAATCGCAGCATATATGCAAATTTTGAATGATTTAGAGGTCAGTAATTTTATGTACCCTATCTTTTAAGGCGAGTTTTAGTATCACGAGAAGTGGCGCTTCAGTTGCGCCGCCCCATTCATGTTCAAATATTACTGTTTTCCTATCACGGATAATAAATTAGAAATCGATTCCAAGAGTAAAATAAAATGACTCTTTAAGTTGGCATAAACATCAAATGAAACTTGCATTTCTCATAAAAAATCTTCTAATTTTTCCAGCAATTACTCTTGTGGGATTTTCTGGACGAGAGAGGAAACCGCTGGATGTACAGCTTCGATGACTTTGATGACATCATAAACAACATCTCAGACTCTGATTCGGATGATTGGTCAGAATACGAGGTTCACGTCGTCTAGTCGCCTGTTTGAAGAAAATGATGAACGTGTCGCCCCGACCTGTCCCGAGTTGCACTCGTGCGTTAGAGTTGCATCTTTAGCCATTGTTCGATTGCCTCGAAACCTACCAAGTAAAAGAACAATGGCGCTCAAAAGTTGCTCTACCGATTAGAGATTTGCGCCTTGATGAGTCCGGGTGTTCTATTGATCTATTCAAGTCTCGGGGAGTTTGTCCTTTTTCCAAGCTGACCCCAGTGGAACCGCGAAAATCGTTCAAGCGTTTGTTGCTTCCTACGAGTGAGTGATTTCATAGATTCTAGGGATAGGTCCACTCTAGCGAATGCGGTGGAAGTCTCTGTAATCGTTCGCTTCTATGTCTAATAATTAGGGGTAAATTAAGCTTGAACGCTTGGATTTCTGGGATATTTTGAGTGGTTGGGAATGCTACTGGTAGGATTCGACACCTTTCGTTTAGCCTACAAAATTCCCCAATTAGGCACTCTGCCTTCTGTCGATCATCTGTTTAAAAAAAGCGGTCCAACTCTACGGTACAACTCGCATTTAGAGACAGTGATTCAATCCACCCTTGATTCCTCTTAGAATAGTAGATGAAAACGCGTTAATTTATTTTCTTAAATGTTTTCGTAATTCAAGTCACACCTCGTACCAAACACCCAAAGTACTCGTGCTTACGCTCCAAAAACAAAAAGAGACAAAAAGTGTATCTAAGTCGAGAGAACAAAGATTTGGTGTGAACTAGTTTTTCGTGCATCTGCAACCGAAGTACTGGCATGTTTCTTTAGAGCAAATTATTATGTTAAGGAGTACCATCGCAACGTTTAAAGACGGAGTCGCAACCGATAATCGTAAAACGAACAAACCTGAAATTCATTTACGATAGTTAATCATAATCCCATTTTTATATTATTTCGGTTTTTAGATTGGAAACTATTTCGTTCGTCAAATTCGGAAAAGGAAGGGAATAAAATCAGAATTCACTTCTTGCCGTAGGTGCTAGAAAACTGGTTGCGGCTCCGGAGTTAGCTATAGATATAGACTATGAATAGCTTTACGAAATAACGTAGAAAGACTTGAGTTTGCTTTTTATTAATTTTCTCGATCGATTAGGCGTCAATTAAAATGCGATCCAGAAAAGGTGTGAATATTCTGTGGTTCAAATTGAAATTGTAGGGAACTTTAGTTTGGAAAGTTCATATTTTTTTGGACTTATTTTGGAGAAAATAGGAATGCGTTGTCTGGCGGTCGTATTGGCGAAGAGCGTTGCGTTTTGCACCGAGAAAAGTGTTAAATTCGATCCCATTATTTAATATTGTCTACGATCGTTGATTTAATACGCTTTCATATGACTGCACTGTGAAATCTAGAATATTCTATATTTTAACATTGGTATATTAATTTCATTCCTTGAACCTTCATTTTACGTACTTTAAGAGAGCGTAAAGCGCTCGTGATTTTCAAAGAATTTCGACACCGCTAGAAAAGAAATACCCAGCCTCGTTTGAAGTTTTATCGTTGACGTTGTTGTTGTTATTGTTGCTACTACAGTCGCTGTTATTGTTGGTCATCCACAAAATTTTGATTTTATTTTCTGAAAGGTAGTGTGAATCAAAATTTTGCGAGGCTTGAAACTCGAAGAGAAGAGCCTTTGCTCAGGTACTAAGCTTTCTTTGTCCACTAATTTTTTTTAGGCTTAGTATAATTACTGGTGATAAAGTCTATACACTATTGTTAGTAATTACGACTTCCATATTCATAAATAAAAAAAAGGATTCTAGCAAACTCTGAAATTTATCGTGAAGCGCCCACATGGTCCAAATTTTCAATTTTTCAAGTTCACAGAGACAAAAGCACCTCTTCGCACCGTATTTGTAGGATAATTTAACTAGTTTTTCTGTACCAAGTAGTCATGTTCACCGAGGACAATTGGCTTCGATTTCTTTTACGATAATATATTTTTGTTATTGGAAGTAGACAAGTAATAAAATAGTTGACACCGGCCACGCGTTTCTGTCGATCCTGTATTTAATTTCAACATTTATATGTGCAGGATTCAGAATCAATAATTGCACGTCTATCAATTATTTTTGAAGAAAAATCATTTCCTTGACATTAATTTAAATACATTTCCTGATTAATGTAGAGGTTGGAATGTTTAAAATTCATTTCCGCCAGTCTAGAAGGAAAATTTTATCAATTGCACTCATCCGGCCACCTTGAGAGTATCTCCTTGATTCTGACAACACTTCTGTTATCAATAAGGATACATGAATCGTGAACTGCATTTTAAACCTATCTATCTTGTCTAAATGTAAATGTAGTCTAATTAACAAAGACTATTAAGGTATATATACGTGTCAAGATATTTTTTGATGCATCAGTCACTTTCAGTTTTGTTTCGACATCGTTCACTTGCTTGGATTTATTTTTCGAAGACGAATCGAAAATGGGAATTGGGGGAAATTTCAGTTTATTTCTTCCCTTTTATGTTACAAGTATTTGTTTAATCATTTTCACTACAGGTAACTATCCCATTCTGAAATTTGATATTAAATTTAAAGAAATATATAATGGAACACGATATAATACTTATACAGCTGATGAAGTTAACAAGCCAAAAATCGTCGGTGGGTTGGTCGCGAAAGAAGGACAATTTCCCTACCAAGTTTCTCTACGCCTGAACGGTAAACACTTTTGTGGTGGTTCGATTATTCATGAAAACTGGATCTTAACTGCAGCTCATTGTTTATCTGGGTGAGTCTTTTTAATTTTCAGTTTGATCCAATCGCAATTTTCCAAGTTTTTCAATCAGGCATTTAAAACTTTTGAAAAGTGGTCTACTTTCTCCTTCCAGTTTCAATGATACTAATATTGATGTTGTTGCTGGAACAAATACTTTGGACAAAGGAGGTGAGGTCTATCATACGAAAAAAATTATGGGTCATCCGCAATACAGTTCTTTATTAATCAGACACGACCTCGGACTTATAGAGTTGGAAAAACCTATTGAATTTAATGATTTGATAAAACCTGTTGGTCTCCCTACGGAAGATTTTAGCAAGTCTGGAAGTACTGCTGTTTTGTCTGGATGGGGAACTACTTCGGTATGATTTCAAATTTTTATCTTAAATTTTTGTTCTTACGAGGCTTTTTCACTTTTGTGATTAGGTTTATGTAATTTTTTGTTCATTTCCCGATTTAAAAAACGTTCGTTTCTTCTTTCTTTCAATTCAAGTATCCTGGGAAACCACCAAACGAATTGCAGCATATAAATGTCAACGTAATTCCTCAGAAGGATTGTCTAAGTACAAGTTTCCGCGTGACAAATAATAATATTTGCACGCTCAACAAAAAGGGAGAAGGAGCTTGTCATGTAAGTTTTAATTATTATTTCTTTCAGAATTTACAACCATGTGTAAAATACCCTTCTTGATAATTTAATTTAATGGATGAGTGTAGATAGAATTTTCGGAAGCTCAACAAAATTTTAGGCTTGATAAAAAGTGTTGGAAACTAAAGGAAAATTAAAGTTCTTGGAATTCCTACGGGGAAAATATTTTCAGGGATTGCTTGTTTTTTTAGGGAGATTCTGGTGGTCCTTTGGTTGCTGATGATGTTCAAATTGGCATCGTTTCCTGGGGAAGACCGTGCGCTAAGGGACAACCAGATGTTTTCACTCGCGTCTACAGCTATATGGATTGGATAAAGAAACATATTACACCCAAAGAATCCACAAATGCTCTCATAGAAGAAGCAAATTTTTAATGTTACATTTAAAAATGGTGTAATGAAAACGATTTAGAAATAAAAAGATTCAAAATTCATATAGCGTGAAGTTTATTTAGTACAAGTCATCAAATTTTATAGAAAAATTGTTTTCAGCCTTTTTCTGAAACCAACTAAACTCATTATATTATATTATTTTTCCTTTTATACACCTTTTTTGAAAATTGGCAATCAATTATTTTCTTAGAACAACCGGTTTTCAAAATATTCCTTCGAAAACCTTGTTCCGGATGCGACAGACCCGAAAATAAACCTCCGAATCCAAAACACGGCGGTTTTGGAATTTTCAGAAGTGGAAGATGTGGAACAAATAAAATTTGAAATTACAAACAAGTGACTGTTTTATATGTAACTGAAAAAGATTGTTGAAAACTAAAAAAAAGAAAATATATTGTTTCAGTTCCTCATAAGTTAAAAAAAAGAAAGAACCCCTTTTTTACACCGAAAATCAGGAAAAATTTATTCTTCTTTTTGTATATTGACAACACGTACGTACATTTCATACATCATAATATTATTTGAACTGCAGATCAGTCAGGATTAATTCCACCAAGATTATATTCTAAGTTTTAAACTTTTATCGACTAGCTTAATACTCTCTGAAACCAGAAATTATTCTCGACTGGTAGAAGCAACCTTTTGCGATAAGTACCTCACGTATATCAGCTGACTCACATTTTGAGAAATGTTTCAATACAAAATATAAGTACACATTCATATTCTATAAAAGTACAGTAATACAACATTGTGAAAGTTTGCCCTTACGAACTTTGAAATTTTGGCATAAAGTATGAGGATAAATATAATTTTTTGTTTTCGGACGAAACAATTAGTTTTTCCCCACATAATTCAAGAAAAATTTAAATTTAGAAGATGTTTCGGAAGCACCTCAAATTTTGAACTTTTGTATTGAAGTGGTTATACCAATTATTAGAATATTTAATTTGGAACAACCTGTCTACAATCAGGATTTTAGTTCATTTTTCTATAAATACACTCACAGTGGACCCAAAAGTTCAAACCACATTCTCTTATAAAAAGAATAACAAAGGAAAAATTCCTGGATTGTTGGCATCTTCATTATACAACATTGTCAGTAAACAATTGATATTTAAATTCAAATATATATAGTTACCATAAAAATTGTAACAACGAACTTCGTATTACTGGTTCTATAATTTTTTAACAACAAAACTATGGACAATCTGACAATTAGTGGTAATAAATACGGTTTAACAATGTAATACACCACCGTTCTATGAAAACACATTTTAATTGATTAATAATCGCGAAGACCATTCAAGTTATGCTTATAAGTTCAGAAGTATTAAAAACAAGAAGAATGTTGAAAATCGTCTTTTTTACCTCTTTTCAAACAATACTGTATCCTCAAATTAACATCTCTTACCCTATCTAAAATATGCTCTAGATATAATGTTTAATGGCTACCATTGAAGGAATGACTTGTTTCAATTCAAACACTGATCTGAATTGAGAGTATATGGTGTTTCAAGTTTCTCTGACGTTAGATTTTAAAGAACTGATCTTGGCAGGATTCTTTGAAACTTTCTGCTGTCAGCTTGTCTTTAGATTTTTCGAAAATTGTATAAACATTGAGTGATAATTATACACACTTTAAGACTTTTATAGACCTTGAGTCATTAAAAAGACTGCTTCTCAAAAATCTCTTAACTTTGTGTGTAAGAGTATTTGAAATTCGTAAATGGAACGGTAGATTTCCTTTTAAATTATAAGATTTAATAATTCTTCACTTTCACTCTTAAAATTCGTTTTCTAAAATGAACCAATCTAAGAAGGATTTTTAAACTTGCCTTAATTATATTGGACTTTTTATTCATGAAAAATTCTTTTATATAATCTGGCAAAAGTTTCGGATGGGAATCAATTTCGAAGTTTTTTCAAATTTGTATCCGACACAATCCGAATTTGGGTGATCTAAAACGTTTGAAAATTATTCGTCTTAATCCAAACTTCCTATCAGAATGCACCCGAACAAAATTTTCAATCAAAATGAATCCGAATCAATCTGAACTTTGATTGATCTAAATCGAATTCCCAATCCGAATGAATCCGAGTTCAGACTAATTCGGATTCATTTGGATTGAAAATCGTTTGGATCAATCCGAGTTCAGGTTGAATTGGATTTTTTGTTCAGATTAAATCGGATTGAGCCAGAATAATTTTCAAACGATTTGGATCAAACGAGATTAAAGACATTTTTCGAATTATTTCGTACTGCTTCGGATACAGATTTCGTAGAGATTTGAAATAAGTTTATATCCGGAACTTTTGCCAGAGTAAACATCATGTAAAATTGTTGTTTTTCATTTAAAAATGCAGTTTATACCAACACTAAGACACATCAAAACACCTTCTATTACACATGTGAGCTAACAATTTATAAACATACTGTATAATACTATCGTAGAACAATGCAAACTGCAAATGTCGATTAAACATCAAACAGTTGTTTCTCGAAAGATTTTCACCGACGAGTCTGCATGCTTTATGTGAATATAACGAGTTATCGTCGCGGTGCCGTTGGCGTTGCAAAATTCTTGGGGACTTGTTGTTATCATCGAATTTGAATTATGAGGCTGATACTCGACGTGATTTTTCTGCACCATATCTGCGCCAGGAATCAGACCTCAAATTGTCATCACAATTATTTCTTTCAAAGCAGACGAATAAAAGTTGAAATAGAAAATTTCGATTAATATGACTGATTCCAAGTTTGGAAAATAAAAACGACTGAAAACAAATTTCCACTTTTTTCGGTCTGCTCTAAAACATCTTAACTATATGAACACCTAATCAAACAAGTGCATACATGCATACAAAAAACGTATTTTTAATTTTTTTAAACAAACATTTAAAAAAACATATAAAGCGAAAATAAATAATTACCTGATACAAAAAAATTAAAACGAATTTATTTCGTACGCAAAAATTAACTACATACTATTAGTGAATATTTTAAATACACCTCAAGTTATTTCTTTAAATATTTACAATAAGGCAAACTACACATTAATTACAATAAAGGTATTAAAATCCAAATAAAAAAACAATAATCGGAAAGAACAAAAGGTTACAAATAAAAAAGCAAAATATCTGCAAAATATATGTTTATATTTACAGAACAAGGAATAATATGATAATAAACCATCTTTACATAAACTCTCTACACTCTAAATTCCTTGGAATGAAAGTTCATTCTCTTAGAATGAAACTTCATTCCATGTAACGACTGAAAAATGTCCATTCTCTTAGAATGAAACAATTCATTCCAAGCTGGGAATGAAACTGT
>WSXT02011809.1:0-14562 GCA_011762715.2 Neuroterus valhalla
AGAAGTTTTTATTTTCACTCCATATCGAGTTAAAGAGTTACATTTATACTCCATAAAGTGTCAAGAGCTTACTCCATTTTTGGAGTGCACTCAACTACTCCAAGAAAATAGTTAAAAATCACTCCATAAAGAATGGCTGTGTTTAAATTCTCATAAAGAGTAAATTTTAACTCCATTGGAGTTAAATTTAACTCCAGAAAATTTAGAGAGCATGGATATAAAATACAGATAGGAATGAAATATTAATGTTACGTAAAAAGAAAACATCGATAAAACATAGAAAGAGACCATTGATGCTACATCGATAAAAACCATCGATGTGAGATTGGAAGAAATTATCGATGAAAAATGGGGAGAAACGACCAATCTAGCATCCTAAGAAAACATCAATGTATAATTGAAAGAAAATCCCTGTGAGAACAAAAGGCACCATCAATATAACATCAACATAAATCATTGATGTAACATCGGACGAAACCATCAATGTCCGCGAAATGAAAGAAAATATCAGTATAACCTTACAAAAAGCCATTGATGTAAATCCGAAAAAATCTTCTATGTAACATCGATAGAAAACATCAATATGACGTAGAAAGTATCCAGCAAAATGTCTCATAAGGAACCATTAAAGTAACATCTAAACAAACGATCGATGTGAGATTAGGAGAAACCATCAATATAACATCAAGAGAAACCGTTGATGTAAGATTAGAAGAAATTATTGATGGAATTCTGAAACAAGGAACAATATGACATAGAAGGAAATCATTGAGGTAACACCGAAAGAAACCCTCAATTTCACATAGAAAAAGGCCATTGAAATAACATCAGAAAATACCATCGATGTCAGATCGGAGAATACCATAATTGATTTAAAATAATTTGGAAACAGCGATATACGTGAAAACGAAAGGAACCATTGATGTTACGTAGGAAGGACATATTGATAGAATATCTAAAGAAACCGTCATTATAACATAGAAAAAAAACCATGGGTGTAAGTTTCAAACAAACAATCGATGTGCGTTTGACCGATGGAAACCATTGTTGTTACACCGAAAGAAATTAATAATGCCATAACGAAAGAAACAATCAAAACAACATAAAAATAAACTATTTATTTCAAGAAAAAAGAAACCATCAACGTGGAAACGGAAGACACCACCAATATAAATTTTTAAAAAACATTGATGTAACGTCGGAATAAACCATTAATGTGAAATAGAAAGAAATTATCGATAGGATATCGAAAGAAACCCACAATATGACATAGTAAGAAACCATTAAAGTGACATCGAAAGAAACCATCGATGAAAAATTGAAAGAAACCATCGATGCGAGATTGGAAGAAACTATCCATATAACATAGGAAAGAATTAGTTATGTAACTACCAATGAAACAGTCGATGTACGTGTTTCCGATAAAAACCATTGAGGAATCAGAAGTAATTATAAGAGTCACATCGAGAGAAACCATCAATATACATAAAATGGAAAGGAAATATCAATATAACATTTTTGAAAGCCACTGATGTAAGTTCGGAAAAACCTCATATGGAACATCGGAAAAACATCAATATTCCATAGAAAGTAGGCATAAATGCAACATCAGGAGAAACCATCGATGTTATTGGAAGAAACCAATAGAAAATTAATAATGTAATATCGAGGAAAACCATGAAAATGACATGTAAGCAACCATGTGGTAACATCAAAAGAAAGGTCGGTGTGGGATTAATAGAGACGATCAATATAAATTTCAGAAAACCCCATTGATGAACGTCGAAAAGTACCTTCGTGTTACGTGCAAACGAGAAAAAACATTGATGTGACATCGAAAGAAAGCATAGATACGACATAGAAAGAAACCTTTGATATCAGACTAAAAGAGAATATTGATGTTGAAACGAAAGACACCATCAATATAAATTTCAAAAGAACCATTGATGTAGCATTGAAAGGAATTTTCGATGTCCCTGAAATCAAGAGAGATTATTGATGGAACATCGAAGGAAACCATCAACATGACATCGAATTGCATAGTTGGTGTTATGACAAGAGGAACCATAGATATAACTTCGGGAGAAAACATTTACGTGTGATTGAAAAATACCATCAATATAACATCAGAATGAATCATTGGTGTAACGTCGCGAGGAACCATTATTGTAACACCGAAAGAAACCATTGATGTGAAATAGAAAAAAATAATTGATAGAATATTGAAAGTAACCATTATTACGACATAGGGGAAAACCATTGATGTTACATGGAAAGAAACCATTGACTCAACTACCGAAGGAACAATCGATGTAAGTGTAATCGAGAGAAACCATGGATGTTACATTCCAATTTTTTTCAATGTTTCATCAAAGGGAGCCATCAATGTCACATAAATAGAAACCATTGCTGTTTTATTGGAAGCAATCATAGATGTGTAATGAAAAGACGCAATCTATAAAAAAAAACACTGATGTAACTTCGGAAGAAACCTTTGATGTACGTGGAATAGAGAGGATGTATTGAAGTGACATCGACATGAATCATTTATGTCACATAGAAACACCATCGATATAACATCAAAAGGAATCATCGATATGGTATCAAGAAACTCTATCAAAATAACATGAAAATTGATCATTGCTGTAACGTTAGGAAGAAACAATTGATGTAACATCGATTGGAACCATTGAAGCAACATCGATTTGAACCATTGATGTAACATCGATTGGAACCATTGATGTGACATCGATTGGAACCATTGATTTACGGGTAATCGGAAAGAACCATGGCTGTAACATAGAAAGGAATGATTGTCAGAAATCAGAAGATACCAGCAATGTAACCTAAAAAGAAACTGTTTCTGTAACATCAGAAGGAAACATTGTAACATCGGAAGAAGCTGTCGATGGCGAATTGAAAGAAACCATCGATATGAGATTGGATGAAACCATCAATAGGTGTAACATAGGAATGAATTATAAATTCAACTTCCAAAGAAACAATCGATATACGTTTAACTGAAACTAACCATTGATGTAACATCATAAGGAATCATTAGTGTTTTATCGAAAGAAACCATCAATATGGCATGAAAAGAAACCAATAATGTCGTTGCATAAAAAACCATCGATTTGATGGTCAGAAGATACCTATAATATTACTTAGAAAACACCGTTGATGCAACATCAAAAGAATGTAACATCGATAGAAACTATCAATGTACATGAGATCAAAATAGACTATCAATATAACATGTGAAAATCCATCGATGTAACTTCAAAAGAAACTATTGATGTAACATTGGAAGGAACCATAAACCCATCAAGGAAGGAAACCTTCAATGTTACATTGAAAAAAATTATCAATGGGATATCGAAAGAAACCATCAATATGACATAAGATTAAACAATTGATGTGACATTAGAAGGAACCATTGATGCAACTTTGAAGTAAACCATCAAAGCAACATTAAAAGAAACCCTTGATATAAGTAAAATCGAAAGAAATCATTTATGCTAAATTTAAAAAAAAAACTTAATTTACGTAAAATTGAATGAATTCATTTTCTCAAAGTCGTTATTTCATTTGAAATTTTTTTCTGTTTGTAAACCTTCCTCATTGTGAACATTTTTGTTTGTTAATGTCTCTTAAGAGTCGTGTTAATTTACGAGATTCATGGATCACGTGTACATAAATTTATTTCGCTCCAATTAAATTTTCCTTATCAAGTGGAGAAACGTGATGAAACTCTCTGAATATGAATCAAACTAGATTCTCAACAAGCATCATTATAACTTCCACAGAAATATCGACTGAAAGGTAAACATGGACCTGACATCTTGTCATGGGATCCTTAAGACAGTCGATTCAAAACGCGCAGTCAATAAGTAATCAAGGAAAACAATATTATTTTAAATAATGTCAAAGCACTCACAACTTTGTTGCCAATGTGGATTTAATTTATTTTGGTTGTCACAAACATTGATGACATCTTAGCAGTGAATTTGTTTTAATCATCGGTTTAATGACGTCATAATCTAATGTGTATTAAAGAAATCTGCCCTTCTCCTCCTCTTGCAATTGGAACTGCACTCTTAATTATCGTTGGAGTTTCGGCAGGCGGCACTGTGCTATGTGTAGTAGATTCGTCTTTTCGGCTTGGAAATCCAAAATTTCGGAGAAAATTTGGTTCCTCGATCAAGTAACAATTTTCCGTCCAATAAAAGTTCTACTCTGCGGTTGAAAATTCCACTCTTCTATTGAAAATTCTCATTAATTAGTAGGAATTACATAGTTTATTGTTGAGAATATAACTTCACTGTCTGAATTGGTTTTGTTTTGAACTGAAGTTTCAAATAACTTATTTTTAGTTTTAAATTATTCTCTTCCAGTCAAAATTCAAATTCATTGTTGAAAAATATTCTTTTTGCTTAAAACAAAAAATTTTTGTTAAACAATTGAACATTCATATTTTCGTATAGAAAATACAACTGTTTTGTTAAAAAATTTATCTTTTTGTTGAAAAATTTATATTACTGGTTGAAAACATTTTTTTTTTCGTTAAATATTCATCTTTTTTGTTGAAAAGTTGAATGTTGGATTTCAAAATAGTATCTCGGTAAGACCTGTCTTCTTGAGAATTTGTTTTTTGTTGTAAATTATTGTTTGAATTGAAAATTTTCGAATGCTTTTTCTCTTGATTATATGAAATGAATTACATTGGATGGACAATAATTAAACATTCTCATTTCCAGGATGGGAATACAACTTTTTCGTGGAAAATTCGTCCTTTTGGCGCTGAAATTCAACAATCCGGATGCCTTTTTTTTCTTTTTCAAGTAAAACAAAGAAAATTTATTATTAATCTAGTTTTTTTCTAATTTGTTTATTTGTTTCTGGTTGAAAATTATTATTCTTATCCAAACTTTGAACATTCTGCTCAAAATTTATTTTTTTTTGTATGAAAGCAATCATGGTGGTTGAAGAATTGAAGGTAATATTTTTGGCTGTAAGATACAATTGTTTCGTGGAAAATCATCTTCCTTTTCGTTGGTTTATGTTTTCAGCTGGTATTTCGAATAATCAATTTTTGGTTGAAAATGGAGCTTTTTCAGTCTAAATTGAAATAGTTCATTAAAAAATCATCTTCTTTTCGTGGAAAATTAATTATCTTTGTTGAATACTGGAACATCCATATTTTCGGGTAGTAAGTAGAACTATATTCTGTACAAAATCCTTATTTCAGTCAGAAATTATTTTTCAGATTAAAAATTTTAATAATTCATTTCTGTAAAAAATTTAACTTCTTTTTAGCAAATGTAAATATTTTGTTGAAAAATAATCTTTATAATCTTTATTTTGGTGAGGAATATTTTATAGAAAATTTGGATAATTAATTTTTGGTTGAAAATCACCCTTTTTTAACAGAAATTCAGATATTTCATCGAAAATTCATCTCTCACTTCAAAAGAATTAATAACCTTGGTTGAACATACAAATTTTTAGGTAAAAAATGGATCTGTTTTGTACAAAGTTCGTTTTGTTTTTTGGTTCAAAATTAATTTTTTAAACCAAGAATTAGAAAATTTCATTTTTGGTTGGAAGTTTCTTCCAGTCGAAATTTGAACATTTTTTGGATATTATTCTTTCTTTGTACAAAATTCGTCATCTTACTCAGAAAATTGAAAATTTATATTTTTGGGTGGAAAATACAGCCGTTCCGTAAGAAATTCGTTCCTTTGAGATAAAAAGTCAACACTTCGATTTAATTCCTTTCCTGTATTTAGTTAAAAATCTGCCTTAGTTGAAGTCCTTTCTTTTGTTGAAAATCCCTCATATAATTAAAAAATTTTATCCCTTTGTGTAGAATTGCAATCTTTTTCAGCAGAAATTTCATATTTTTTGGGTAAAAATCCATTGATTTTTATCCATTGATGATTTTTTCTTGATTGAAGATTCATGATTTCAGTTGAAATTCAACTGTTTGACTGATAATTAACTGTATTGTTACTTGCTATTTCATAAAAAATTTTTTTTCGAATTGGTTCAAAATCAACGTTTTCAAATGAAAATTTGAATAAATATATTTTTTCTTGCTGGAAATAAATCTCTTATGTTTGAAATGGGATTATTTTGTAGAAAATTCTCCTTCTTTTTATAAAGTAATGTCTATCTTTGCTGAAGATTCAAATTTTCGAGAAGGTAAAGAAAACAACGGTTTTTTGAAAAAATTGTTTTCTTCTAGGTTGAAGATCAATATTTTGAATTGAAAATGCACATAATTCATTTTTGGTTGAATGATAATCCTTTTCAGTCAGCAATTCGAATATTTTGTCCAAAATTTATCTTTTCCTTCTACAAAATCTATCTTGGTTGAACCATCGGACATTTATATTTCCAGTTGGAAAATACAACTGTCAAGTAGAAAATTTGTCCTTCTGAATGGAATATTCAACATTTTTTTAGGAATTTTTTTTTTTTATTAAGTATTTTCCAAACTGAAAACTTGAGTGTATTATTTAAGGTTAAAAATTTACCTTTTCCAGCCGAAATTGAAATATTTTGTTTAAAATTAATTTCCTCTTCATACAGAATTCATTACCTTAGTCAGACAATTAAACATTCATATTTTCGGATGTATAATACAACTTTTCTGTAGAAAAGTTGTTTTTCCGATTCAAAACTCAATATTTACGATATTACGATATTTACGATATTTTCACATCACGACTTACATACTACGCGGATATTTTTAAGTATTAATGCCTAATATTTTCGGATATCATAACCAGGGAGATTGAATCTTAGAATAATGTCGTACAAGTTCTTCATCCACAAACCTCTTCTTCAACCTCATCAAATCTATTGTCATCCGTAACCGTTAGTCTTCGGGTCTTATAAATGCCCAAGTACCCTGTATGTACTATTGCGTTGCACAGCAACTCAGCTAGTCATGTTCCCGAGAAGGATGATCCTTCCTCCAGTTTTCTCAGCTCTGCTTTCTATTTTCCACGCCGAGATTTATAAAGACCAATTCTGAACAATCTGGAATATCGCAATTGGAATAAATTAATCTCAGAATATACCCAGGGAAGTATTTATTCGACAAGCCCCTTTCCAAACATAATCTTATCGATTTATATTCATTACTGTTCGTTTTGAAGTCTTTGGAATAACCAAGTACCCTGTAGTACCTCTGCATTGTATACCAGACCCAGCTATTCATATTTTCGAGCAGGATGATTCTTTCTTTAGGATTTAGGACATCACCTAGAACAGTACCTAAAATATCACTCAACGAATACCAGATGGTATTTTTACATGACGACTGTTTTACTATAGTATTCTCACCTCTGCTTCCTAGTTGAGGATTGGATCATTCTGTAAGTAGGCCTAATTGATTAATTAATTATTTAATTAGCCAGGATTAATTAAGACCAATAATCAGTACAGTGTTAACTGAAAGTTGGTAGAATGCTCAACTCATATAAACTTGTAGGGGCGTCCCCGGTTCAGATCCGGGCCGAGACAGATTTTCTTCTCTTCATCCAAAAAATAATTTTTTTGAATAAACTATTGTTTTGATTCTTCATAATTTTCAATTGAAAACTTTCGAACTAAAATACGAAAATAATATCTTACAATAATAATTTAATTTATTTAATTACTATTACTGTTTTATAGGTGGTTCTTTTTTAAGATTCAGTAATTACGAATGTTTCGAAAAATTAGTTTCCTCGTCACGAATTTTCACGGGGAAAAAATTATGTATATGCATGGACATAAGTCTTTTGCGTATTCGTGGACACGGAGCTCCATTGTGACGCGAGCGCGCCGCGAATGGCGGAGAGAAAGTGAGCATAGAGCTCTTTATTTAGATTCATGAGCTGTACGAGGTCCAGCAGAGTTCGTCTGCTAGTCGTCTACGTGGAACAATTACGACGCAGTAGTAATGCTAATCGCTCATTCTCGGGAAGGAATTATAATTTATCACGTTTCAATCATTCCTATATTGTCTCATATCTCGCTTCTCACCTCTGCTCTTCAATTTATACGCGAAACTTCATAGGAAAGAATTCCAGATATTTTCGGATAATGCAACTTAATCAATTCAATGTTGAAATATATTCAGGAAAGCTTTTGATAGAGAATGACTGAATACCTTGGGGGTACCTTTGCATTGCACAGCAACCCAGCTATTCATATTTTTGAGGAGGATGATTCATTCTCCAGGATCAAAAACATCACCTGGAACAGTATCTGAAATATCATTAAACGAATCTTGGAGGGTATTTTTCCCATCACGACTGTTTTCCTACAGTATCATTACCTCTGCCCTTCAGGTTATATGCCGCACTTTATAAGGATTGATTCTAAATATTCTCGAATATCGCAACTAGAATGATGAATTTCAGAATACATCTAGAAAGTTCTTGATCATCAAGCCTTTTTATAACATAATCTAATCATTTTTATGTGTTACTGTTCGTCTGAGAAATGACCAAGTACCTTGTGTGTCCCTTTGCGTTGCATGCAACTCAGCTATTCATATCTCCGAATGGGATGATACTTCCTTAAGGATCGACTGTTAAACTGTTAATCAACAGTATACGCACCTATGTTATTTAGTTTCTCCGTCAAAATTTAAAAGGATGAATTCTCAAAGTTTTCTAATTTCGAAACTACAATGATTAAATCTTGGAATATACATAAGAAACTTCATAATCAACCAGTCCCTTTCTAAACATTACCTGGTTGGTTTGTCTACATCACTGTTCGTTCCTGAGTCTCCGAAACGACCAAGTACTCTATAGGTTCCTACTGCTTTGCACGGCAACCCAGCTATTCATATTCACAGAAAAGGATGATCCTTATCAAGTATCACAAGTACCTAAAATATACCTAAACGAATGTAGGAAATGAATTTTTCACATTATGGCTATTCAACCACAGTATTTTCACTTCTGCTTTTTTTATTCTACGCCAAAATTCATAATGAATAATTCCTTATATTTTCGAATATCGCAACTTAAATAATTGAATCATAGAATAATGTAGTAGAAGTTTTTGATCATCAAGCCTTTTTCTCAACCTAGTCTCATCCACTCCTATATATTACCGTTCTTTTTTAGGTCTTACAAATGCCCGAGTAACTGTATGTACCTTAGCGTTGCATACCAACTCAGCTATTTATATTTCCGAATAGCATGATCCTTCCCAAAGATCGCAAGTACCTAGAGTATAACTCAATGAGAGCACAGCTCAATGGTTGCACAGCAACCAAGCTATTCATATTTCCGAGTAGGATGATTTTTTCTCCAGAATCTTGGACATCTCCTGGAATAGTACCTGGAATATCAATAAACGAATCTTGGAGGGTATTTAATACACCAGGACTTTCTTACTACAGTATTCTCAACTCTGCCCTCCAGTTGATACAAACCTCTTCTTCATCCTAATCAAATCAATTTTTATCCGTAACCGTTAGTCTTTGGGTCTCAGAAATGACCAAGTACCCTGTATGTACCTTTGCGTTGCACAACATCTCAGCTATTTATGTTCACAAAAAGGATGATCCTTCCATAAGTTTTCTCAGCTCTGCTTACTATTTTCTACGCCGAAATTTATAAGGGCCAATTCTGAATAATTTGAAATATCGCAATTGGAATAAATTAATCTCAGAATATACCCAGCTATTCATATTTGTGAGCAGGATGATTCTTTCTTTAGGATCTAGAACATCACCTAGAACAGTACCTAAAATATCACTCAACGAATACCAGATGGTATTTTTACATAACGACTTTTTTACTACAGTATTCTCACCTCTGCTTTTGAGTTAGGATTTCGAACATTCAAAAAATATTTCTAGATATTCTTCAATATCGCAACTAGAATGAATTAATTTCAGAATATATCCAGAGAAGTTTTTGACCTTCAAGCTTCTTAACAAACATAATATTATCAATTTTTAATTACTGTTTGTTTCTATGTCTACAAAATAACCAAGTACCCTGTGGATACCTTTGCGATATACGTCAGCCCTGCTATTCATATTTCCGAGTAGGATGATTCTCTTCCCAGGATTAAAAACATCTGAAATATAATTCGACGAATTCTGGGAGGTATTTTTTACATCAGGACAGCTTATCCGCAGTATTATCACCACTACTATTAGGTTAATATGTCAACATTCATGAGGAGTAATTCTAAATATTTTTAAAGATCGCAACTGGGATAATTTAATCTTTGAATATGATCAGAAAAGTTTTCATTCAACAAGCCTCTCTCTAAGTATAATACCATCAATTATTATCCATCACTACTCGTTTTCGGATCTGCGTAATGACTAAGTACATTACGGTACCTCTACGATAAACAGCAACGCAGCAATTCATATTCCCGAATAGGATGATTCTTTCTTCAGGATCGCGAGTATCTAGAATATTATTTATCGAATCTCGGAAGGTGTTTTTCACATCACGAATTTTTTACTACAGTATTCTCACGCTGCTCTTTAGTTTATACGTCGAACTTTATGTGGAGTAATCCTAAGTATTCTCGAATATCGCAATTGGGATTGATAAATATAAAAATATAACCAGGAAAGGTTCTAATCAACGAGCTTCTCTCTAAACACATAATCTGATCAATTCTTTTTTATAATCGTGTATCTTCAGGTCTCAGGAATAACTGAGTACCCTGCAGGTACCTTTGCGCTGCGAACAACTCAACTTTTCATACTTCCGAATGGGATGATTCTTTCTCTAGGATCACAAGTGCCTAGAATATCAGTTCACATATCTGAATTTTTTCTCAGATGAAAAATAACATTTTCTGGTGAAAATTTCAAATGTTTGGTCGAATGTTGATCTATTTCCTCGGAAATGAATTTTTTTGTTCAAGACTAATATTTCAATTGGATCCCTCTTCGTTTGATGAGCAATTATTTAGCTGTAAATTAACTGTTTTGTTAAGACGATTTAGTTGGAAAGGTAATCATTCTGCTAAAAATCCGATCACCCTGGTGAAGACATCCCTTTAGGTCGAAAACCAAAAATTGGTACCGTAGCTTATGGACAGCCTCTAATGGCGCGATGCTCGATACTCAGTGAATCATAAAAATAATCATGAATGAAGCGGAAAGATAGTATCATCCTATTACGGGATATCCAAGGAAGTGTTTTGGTTAGTAGATAAAGAGACAAGAAGCATAAAGAAAGATTATAGAGGAGAGGGAAAAAAATCGATAGAAAACAAATGCACGTAACGGCATCCTACAATTCAGCCTCTGTGATCGTGAATTGTGACTATGAAGGTTAAGATGCAGCTTCCCTAAGCCTTAGGCCTAATCTTTACCTACCTACACCTTACAATACCTAAATCATCCTTGTATACCTGGAACGTGAAATTTGCAATTGAACATCGAGGAATCAACCAGAACTGGAGTTGGTACTTGCGACTACGAACCGAATGAAAAGTTTAATCCAAGGTTCCATGTGGTGCAAAACCTTGGAAGTGTCAAAATCAGCAAACAGGACTTTTTTGGAGGACCTGAAGAGGTAGATAAACACAGTGAATGGCTGAACAGATTGCCAAACAAATTACGTTGTTCCTTACTCTTTACCGCACACATTTCGCAGGAATTGCATGCTATTCGCATTCCCTTTGCGCCTATCCTCCTCTTGACATGTCCAGGTCTCGCTTCAATAGAACACAGTGGGTGCGAGCACAGAATTAGATATCGTTTGTGGTCTGATCCTGTTCCAAATTTATGGAAGTTACGAGTGAGTTGAAATTTTGATGAAAATTACTTGAAAATTAGAATTTTGACGAAAGTACTAGGAAATCGGATTCTTTCTTATGACTTCACAACAATGCAGCAGTGCTTTTTGAAGTGTTCCCTTTATTCACTACAACCTCACGATGCACAGTGGTTCAAGATCCCAAAAAGCTGGACAAATCCTCAAAATTCGAAGTTGTCGCATGAGGTAAATATTTATTTATACTTGTGTAGGGGGCGTTGGAACATTATCTTGTGAAAGCACAAGTCAAGATATTCAAAAATGTCCTTGTGGCGAACAGTTGAACTTGACTATTCGCCGAATTCACGCGCTTTAGTGTGTTTCTCGAGTTTCGAGCGTTCGACGAAAAACGTTGTTGTTCTGTGAGTTCGTGCCTGGAATAGACGAGGTGACTTGGAGGATATTCCTAAGGGTACATATAATCGTTGCTTGCTTCCGAATTTGTATTTCGAACAAGTATATTTATAATATTGAGAGTGAAATTTGCCCCTCCAATATTTTTTTTTCATAAAATTCAGGAATATGCTTAGTGAATTTTTTTTTGTGCGCGAGTGCGCGCGTTGGCGTTTTTTTTTATCGCCAAAATCTATCAACTTTTTGATTCCTTCAAGAAAAGTTGCCCCGGGATATTCCCGTAGGAATGAATGCGCTATGTTTACAACAACAATCAGAATATCGATATTTCACTTCGTTCAAGTACCCCTACCAGGTTTTTGGGGTCAGTGATTTCGAAAATGAAGTCAAAAATTCAAAATTCAAAATGGCGCACCCAAAATGGTGGACATTTTTATCAAATTTGGCATGCATTTACTTGAAAATGAGTACAAAGGGGTGTATGGGGTCGTTTTATTCGAAAATAGAGTCAATAATACAAAATAAAAATGGCAGACATTACCCTTCAAAAAGTCGTTTTATAGAAAAAATGTTCGACATTTCAGGTCTGCCATTATGAATCTTGAATTTTTCATCTTATTTTCGAAATCAGCAACCCTAAAAACTACTTAATACTTAATTTCAAGTAAATTCATGGCAAATTTGAGAGAATATCCGCCATTTGGTATTTCGTATTTTCGACTTCATTTTTGAAATCAGCGACTCCAAAAACCCCTTAATACTCATTTTCAAGTATCTGCATGGCAGATTTTAGGAAAATGTCCGCCATTTTTTAATATCGATTTTTGACTTCATTTTCAAAATTAGCGACCCCGAAAACCCCTTATTACTCATTTTCAAGTAGATGCATGGAAAATTTGAGAAAAATGTCGGCCACTTTGGGTCCGCCATTTTGAATTTCGGATTCTCGACTCCATTTTCGAAATCAGAGACCCCGAAAACCAATTGGGTACTCGAAAGAAGTGAAATATCGAGATTCTGATTTTTGGCCAGCTTTTTGGCATTTTGAACCACTGTGCGACGTCAGATGAGTAAAAATTTTTATTTCTTCATGTAGTGACCGGATGATTAAAACAAATTTGAAGGAATTCGATAATTATAAACTAAATTACCTTTGAATATACCGTTCAAATCAAATGACGTACGACGCTGATGGCGCAGGCGTATACACAATGCACGCTGCTCCTGCCATGACGCCATCTTCTTCAACATGAAGAAGAAGAAGCCTCTTGTGTTTTGTCGTATGTCGAAACGGATTTCACGTGCAATTATTTTTGCAATAATGATTGAACTCATCATTATTTTCCTAATTATTACAGTTATCGAAATCATATTCTTGAAATGTGCTTCGAAGCATAGAGTGTAGATGAATTGGAAGAAAGATTGAGGCAGATAAGAGAAAAATGTTTATTCATCCATACATTTAATTTCTTTTTTTTTTTTTATCTGTCTTTTCTCACATAATACAACTGACATATTATTGAAAACTTCATTGGTGTGACATTTACACATTTTATAGTCAAATTAGCTCAGTCAATAGAGTCATTCAATAGAAAAATTTGGGGGTCCAATTTTTTGACGTAGAAAGTTTTCTTTCAACGCCAAAACGGAGGTTTCACAGTCTTGCCCTTTAATTTGTGTACGCTTAATCCGCCATCTTGAATTTTCGTTTTTTTTGTTATTTCACGTAATTTTCATTTTACAACAAAAATGGTAGAAAACAAAGTTGTAAAAAATTGTATTCCCTGCATTTTTTAATCAATCAATTTTTCCAAAGAAATAATATTTATTGCCGAAATCAAGCAAAAACTGCGCGAAGTTGGGACATAAGCGCACTTTTCTCAATTTTTCGGCCATTTGCATAAAAAATAAGTGCCGTATCTAAATAACGAAGTAGTAGAATATGAAATATCCAAAAACTTTCGTAACAGAAAGTTTTTTATACGGACCATACATGACGGTTGGGAACGCCCTCAATATATCGCAAGGTGGGAATCTGGCCGCACGACGTTGTATTACGCGTCTCGCAGCCGGAAGAGCGTTTTCGGAAACGCGTGACGTATACCCGAGTTGAGTCGCTTTTTCCACCTTGGGCTATATTGAGCGCGTTCCTCGCCGTCATGTATACGTCATGTTATGATACGAAATTTATTGGAAATTTCATGTTCTACAACTTCGCCCTTCAAATATGGCACTTATTTTTTATGCAAATGGCCGAAAAATTGAAAAAAATTGTGCGAAAACTAATAATATTCATTCGGAAAGATTGTTTAAATAAAAAATGTGGAGAATCCAATTCTTCACAACTTTTTTACATTCTCATCAGAGGAGGTATTAGATTTGTGTAAAATTTGACCCCCCC
>WSXT02011820.1:0-14561 GCA_011762715.2 Neuroterus valhalla
ATTTTTTATAGAACGTCATCTTAGTTTTGGGTGCAATAATATGGCATTTAACAAGTAGTTTCAGTATAAAATTATTTCACCTGTTTGAAGGGTAGAACATAAACATCAATTCTTAATAATCGTATCAAAACATGATCAAAACATGTTAATTGAGAATTTTTATAGAGAGAAGTAGCAAATTTGGACATAAATGTAACCACATGTTTGTAGTCCCTTGTGCAAAATTTTTAGGTTAGAACTGAGGTATATTATACTCAGATTATCAGTATCGGAACTAAAATTAACAGTACCTTCACTTTTTACAATATTGAGAAGTTCTAGAATATTTCTACTGTGATAATTACTTTCTACCCCTAAAATTTCAATATTTTTGGAGTTACAATAAAATTTGTGATTAAATTCAGTAGCATGTTTGCATAAACCTGTATTAGTTTTTTGTTCTTTTCAGTTGCAATGTAAGTCATTTAGCAATCTTTACAATTGATTTTATAGATGAGATTGTTTTTTCAAATTTTGGTATTATATCTTTAAAATGCGGTACAAGAATAATGGGAAATTTATTTGTAATTGTGAAGATAAGAGATATATTTAATTTTTTACAAATTCTTATCTTTGGCAGATAAAAATCTTTTTGATGAGGCAAAGTGATAGTTTTTGAGTAGTTAATGATTTCTCCATTACTTTGTGTGTTATTTTGTACATTTTTTAAGTTTTCTAAATGCTGAAATCTTTTTCCAATGTTATGAATGATAAAATTGTGAGGCTAGTTATTATTAGTCAATATTTCGTATATAGTACCAATATTTTTAGCGTAAAATAGAGGTTCTGAAAGTTTTTTTACTCTATCACAAAGAGAGGAAATAATTCCTTCCTTGTGATTAATATGGTGAGTTGAAAGAAAATTTAAAGTTTTTCCAGAATAAATTGTTTCTTGATGCCTATCTGTTTTAATATATCCTTTTTCAAAAATAATTTGTAGATTCTAATTATCTTCCAAATGCTTGATTATTTATATTGCATAATAAAAAAAAATCACTTGTTTTTTATATTGAAAACAACAATACAAGTGTTATCCAGATATTGTTACTGACTGTCAATTCCAAAAATAATAAAAATCACTTGGTTGATTGCCTCTAACCACGTAAGCGTTTAGAGTAAAGTAGAAAATGTCTCTGAATCATATTGTTTTCCAATTTGAAAAGCAGATTATCGATACGAATATCTAATTAAACTTTTTCTTGCTTTTTGCTTTTCGCTTATCATCGAATCTAAGTAATTTATGCAATAAGTTTCATGAATCGAGCGTTTGAAAAAAGAATGTTAATCTAATGATATTTTGTAAACATTAATTAGTAAAACCTCTAAAATAAAATTTAAAAAGTAGAGCGGTCGCGGGACCGCCGACAGAAGCTTTGCTGTCTTCACGTTAAAAGAAAAACATAAATTTGATTCTTATATCATTCATCGATTGGAAGACAACAGCTATCCCTTCACTCTATATGCATACATGCACGCCAGTAAAAGAAATATGGAAGCAGAAAGTATAAAGTTGACCACAATTGGAGATTAAAGTTCCAAAGTTATTAAAGTTTGTCAGTTTCAAGTGTAATATTTAGACATGAAATAATCTTTAGTCAATGATATATTGAACATACAGTTTATTGCATTATAGTAATTCAATTTTGTACATGTGTGATGTATACTCCACTCGTTGTACATATACTACACCAGAACGGGAGTGAGAAAGAGAAAGAGAGAGAGAGAGAGAGCGCTGTGTTGGTACCATGCTCAGGTGGCCTCGCTCAGAGTACGTAGCCTCCAAATAGAAGCAAAGCTTCAAAAATTCTTAACAGAAAATGCTTTCGACCCATTAGGCTATAACGATATTAGGCCTAAGAAAACAATAATAAATCTCATTTCAGAATCTTTAAAAGATAGTTTGGGAACAGAAAAACCAAAAAAGAACACGATTCCTTACAATAATCAAACAGGATGAAATTTTGATACCATAAAAATGTTCTTTTTAAGACAAAATTAGATTTTTTCTCCGCTCCTTGACAAATTATTGAAATGTTGTATACTGCACTATTGAATAAAATTCATTTCAGAAATTCTCAAAATTAACCTACTCAATAATAAAATTCCAAGATTCAGTGAGGATTTGAAGTGGGCCAATATCTCGGAGAATCCTTGGGCAGGTTCTGACGTGAAGATAGATGCGTCTTGGTCCGGCTTGCTTTTGGTCTGCCTGTGGAAACTGGAAGGGTTGTAATTAATTAAACAAGCAATTCATTACACATTCAACCCTCCAACTCGCCTGCAAAGGCGCCACAGAAAGGCGGCCTGTAAGGAAATTGATTGAGAAGGGTTTTAGCCCTCTGGTCGAAGGTCCTCTCGAACGATCAGACGATACACTTACCGTCCATCTATCTGCTCGAAATGCCTATACCGTTTACGAAATGAAAGTTGCATATAAAATCTTCATAAGTTTCCGAATCGAAAAAGATTGGAACAGATAGATGAGGCATGAGATACTCGGTCCCACTTTCTAGGACTCTAGGTGACAGTACCAAATGAGAAACTGTCGTTGCCAGCTGGTTACTCGCGAGAAATTCCCTGGCAGCCTTTCGCAAGTAGGGAGTTGCCCAATGAAATCAATAAGAACGACCAGAACGATTCTAGATTTGAGACTGATATTCTTTTTTACGATTTGAGAGATTTATTTTCGTGGTTTTCAAAAATAGATTTTAAAAAGATTGTGATTCAGAATATTCCAGTTGAATGTGAATGTGGGAAGATCAATGTTGATGATTGCTGAATTCTTACGGAGACTTTTCTTCAGGATTAATGGAGAATGGATGGAAAGAATTGAGTTTTGACAGAAATCATAGGGAAAATTTGAAATCTTTTTTGAATTATAAATCGTTATAAAAACACGACGCTTCGCTGAAGCTTAATAGCAAATGAATTTACAGAAAATGTCATGATCATAGGTCTGGAAAAATTGCAGAATATTTAAGAGTACTTCTCAAGATTTGGTACATCTTTCAAAAACAGCGTGGAATACTAAAAATTCCAACTTCATAGAATACTCCACATAATTCCAGAAAAAAACTGGGAAATGACCGGGGATATAATTAAAAACTGAGAATTTACTTGAATCATCCTAATAGCGTATTAAAAATTCTACCGAAAAAATACAAGAGATGACCGATGTCTTTTTATGACGCAAAAAGAGATCTTATCATTATTGATTCAAAGAATGTAAAGTTCCTTTGATCCGAATCTCCAAATATTTAAATATATCTATACTTCATCAGAGGAACAATTTTTTTTCCATAATAAGAAAAATGTTTGGAAAAATTTGTTGTTCTGTGAGATTTTTCATTATTATTATTAATAAAATCAGTATTATATTATTTATCATCTTCATTTTTTCAAGAAAAATGTATTCATCACGTTTTATTGGCTTTTCTTCATTTATCTGACTTGGGACAGGGAATTTCAGAAAATAATTATAGCTTTTATTTTAGGGCAAGGAGTTCTAGTGAAGAAGTATAATTTTACTTGAAACAGAGAATTTTTAACATGGAACGTAAACTTTTAAAACTAATTGAAATTCGGATTTATAAGAGAGGAATTTTGGAAAATCGTACCTCCAATTCAAAATTCGTCACAATTTCAAAGCTCTCTCTTCCTTATCTTAAATAAAGAAAGTACTTCAAGAAATCTTTAGAGTAGAAGTAGTATTCCGAAGGAGGAATATTTCTGAATTATGATAAAGAGCTTGTTCACATTGTTCATTGCAAATTCATTGGTGGAAATTCAAGTATTTAGTTGGATATTTATTTCTTAATTTGAAAATTAAACTATTTCTTTAAGAATTTATGTACTTCGTGGAAAATTTGCCTTTTTTTGTAGAAAATTAATCTTTATGGTCAAAATTCATCTTTCTGCTTAAAATACATCGATTCATTTAAAGATTGATAATTATACCTGAAAATTCATCAGTATGTTTGAAAATAAATTCCTTCAAATGAAAATTTAACTGTTTCATTTTTTGAGGAAAACTGATCATTTCTAGTTCGATATTCGACATTCTGGTGAAATTTCATCTTTCTGAATTGAAAATTCAATTATTTCGTTGAAACTTAAGATTTTTGTTGAAAAATAGTTTTTCTTGTAGAAAAATATCTTGTTCTTCGGAAATTAATATTCTTCTTAAAAAAATCTTCTTTATGGTTAAGAATTCCAGTTATACAGTTGAACATTCTTCATTTTAGTCGAATATCTATCTAATTGATAATCTTAATGTTTGGTTTAAAATTAATTTTTCAAGCCAAAAATGTCTTTATTCTATTTTTGTTGAAACATTTTTATTTTCATGGTTCAAGTTTCAACCATTCTGTTGAAAAATTATATTTTTTGATTGGAAATAATTTCCAACAAAAAAATTAATTTTTAACCACAAAAATACAATTATTGTATTTTTGTGGTTGAAAATTAATTTTTTGACAAAAATTGAACTGTTGTAGTTAAATGTTTATTATTTTAGTTGAACATTCGTCTTTCTGGTTTAAAATTCAACTACTTCAGTTAAACATTTACAATTTCATTTGATTCCTCATCATTTTGTGTATAAATGTAATAATTTGTTTTCTAGGTGGTTATGTTTGTTTGTTGAAAAATATTTTTTCTTTGTTGGAAGTTATTTTTTTTTGTTATAAGGAATTTTCCTTATCCGAAGGTTTAACTGATTCCAATTGAAAATTTAATAGTTTTAGTAAAAAATTTATTTGTGTAGTTGATTATCAATTTTGTTCAATTTAAAATTTGAGTGATCAAATTTTCGTTTAATAGTTTTTTCAGTAGAAGTTAATTTATCTGTTCAAAATTGGTTTTTCAAACTAAAAATGATACTGTTCCATATTTGGTTTAAAATAATTTTATTTTTGGAGTTCGAAATTGAACTATTTTATTGAAACACTATATTTCTTTATGGAAAATGATTCTTTCTATTTGGGAATTAATCTTCTTGTTTGAATATTCACCTTCATGTTTGAAAATTGAAGTGCTCTAGTAAAGTATTTATCTTTTTAGATGAAAATTCATCTTTTTGTTTTGAAATATGACTGTTCTGATTGAAGATTCATAATATTATTTGAAATTCACCATATTTGTTGAAAAATGAACAATTTTGTTAGAAATACTTTTTTTTGTTATCGCGAATTGATTTTTTTATCTGTAAGTTCAACTGTTTCAACTTTTGTAAAAAAAGGATATTTTTTGTTGTTGAAAATTAGATTATTCTCTTCAAAATTGATTTATTTTGAAATTTTTGATCGGTTGTGTTAAATAATGTTCAGAATGAACTTCATGAATGAAAAAAATCTTTTCGCTTTGTGAGAAAGTTAATATGTTACTTCTAGTTGCCCGGGAGAATCGAAAAACTTGACCGTGAAGAACCGGGAAATCACCGGGAATTTGAAATCGTCCGCCGAATCGCCACCCTAGATTTACCAGATTTTTCCTATATCAACCTCGTATTAAAAAAGTTTTATCTCACTAATATTTGATTAGCACAGACCAAATAGCTTACGTGTGCCTTGACACTTCGTACAAGAATCTTCTAGCTCAATTCAAAAGTTCGCAGAAAATTCCTAAATAAACTTGAAAACTCAATAATATTTCACAATCGTCAGGAAACTTTGGATTAAGATAGAACTTGACGAACATTACAGAAGAAGTTTCCGAAGGTAATAAAATCTTTTTTAGTTATACGGATTTATACAGAATTTATTCTCAATATTGCGAGCAACAAATTTCGTAAAACATTTTCTGTGCCCGAGCATATTTGATTTAAGAAGCGTTTCTGTGATCTACCCCTTTTTCTAAACTAATCTGATAAATTTCCGTATTCAGTTCCTCAGCCTCATGATCTCGAATCTTCCTCACATTTCCTGATTAAACAATTTTCCATAATTTGTAGAAAGTGTTGTGAGAGGTTATAAAGCATTGTGACACCTATTGAAATAGTCAAGGAAAGCACCCCTTAGCTGTGCACGCGAAGGGGTCGCGTGATGAATTCGGGTCTTGAATGCTATAATTTATTAAATTTATCAAGACGCCCACATGAGACAGTAAATTATTCCCATTAGCCCGCTTGTAACCCTGTTCTACCGGTTCTAGATTCTTAGTTTTGTCGGGAGATAGTCCAATATATTTAGAATTTATTATCGTAATTCATTGGGTAAGAAAAAATTTTTTGCCATTTTTAGGGTACCATATAGGAAGCTTAAATCTAAGTTTTCGACCATCAACCCTTTGCAGGTTATTCGCCATCTTGGATTAAGGGATGATTTCTTGTATCGCGTATATAACAGTCGTACTTTTTGATTTAATCAAGAAAACAGTTCATACTGTTTCTCACGAGGAAAAAGAGTTTTAAAAATTATTATATTAGATGTTTTTTCGTATTTTGCTTATTTGCTGCTTAAAACTTGATTATACAAATAAAAAGCGGGTTGAAAATTTTTTTTAGATAGAATATCTTTTTTCATTTTGGTGTTATAGCAAAACTTTGAAGACAAAAGTTGTAATTCACACGATCCTCTATAATTTTTGTTTAAGATCTTTTCTTGTAAGAGCACCTGTTCACTCACCGTAGCGTCTGAAATTTGCACGCACCGTCACTCGGTAGTTAGTAGTGCTGGATTGCTCAACATTTTTTTTTTTTTTTTTTCAATTAAATATGGTTTTGGCTTTTTTTGTGTGCATGATTTATGTTTCAATTATCTTTTATTCGTTATTTTCATCTTGAATTTTTCTTTCTCTTAAACTCAAATTTTATTATTTTTTATTGGCATTCCAATTATTTACAATTTCTCCATATAATTTTATACGATTATTCATATGATTTCTCTTATTTTTTGGGAGGATAAATGAAAAATTCTCAAAAATAAAGAATGATAAAATTTTAACAGGAATTCGATAACGAAACTCATTTACTAAAATTGTGAGTTTCATGTTACGAACCTCACAATCTTCAATTTATTAATATGCAATCTGTAATAAAATTTCAAGGTTCTTGATCAGTTTTGGTTTCTTTTTGTTTCACAAATTTACGAAAAATCGTTATATTTTCTCAACAATTCCGCGTAATTGTGAACATGCTGCTGATAGTATTAAAATATCTTCTGTATGGTTCGAAATATAATTAAACATTAAAAACATAAGAATATTACATAGGCAATGAGCAAAAATTCGAAAGAAAAATGAATAAATAAAAAAACTCACGTGGAATGAAACTTTGAGTCGAGAAATAATTTTTTTTTTCAAGGTAATGAATAAAATTTAAAAATTTATTGAGGTATGAATTTTTTGCTCTAAAGGTTATCCTTGCTGATGGAGTAAACAAACACTTTGATGATACAACAATTTTTGGTCAGATTATAAATCTTGGGAAAAGAAAGAATTTTAAAAACTACGAAAATTGCGCTTCGATTTCAAAAATCGTTCTTTGGAAACCAAGATTTTTTTTTCATGCTTCATTTTCTCGAAATTCTGCGACCATCATTTGACCACAAAAATATTTAGGTCATAGGCGTTTTTGTTTCAGTTTATCAATAAATATTCACTTCCGAAACAAACATTTTTTACAGATCTCAATCAATTTTTCAATTTTTTCCCTAACTGTGAAGAAAAAATCCATAACTTTTCTACTCAAAAGTTTCTGAATCGCATGAGTTATTTCATAATTCTTCTTGAGAAAATTTTTGTGTTTAATTGCTAATGTATTATTTTCAAATCCTTCAGAATGTGTTAATATCTTCTGAATTTCACAAACAATGTTTCTGCATCTTGAATATTATCAACATAATATCTATAACAGCTTTAAATTGTTGAACAAATATAACTCGAAATTCAGCACCACATAATTTTTTGGAAAAAATTTAGATAAATATAATAAAATAAGATGCATGAATTTCGAAATTCATCGGCACATTATTTTGATAAACAAAATAATTTTTTTAAACTCACGCAATATGAGAACTGCCGAGTTGGAAAAGTAATGATATTCTTTCCATAATAATCAAAGTAATTAAAAAAATGTATTGAGCTATAAAATTTTACTTCGCCTATAGTAAATCCTTACTGATAATTTAAAACAAAAACTTTTGTAAGTGAACCAATTTTACTGAAATTACAGAATTTCAAAAAAAAAAATCAGAAAAATGACTGACATAATTGCACGTGAATTTCAGAAAATTAAAGTTTTCAAAAACTATTTTTGGTGAATAAAGATTATTATAAAAAATGATTGTTTTTCACACATCTTGTTACTTAAAAAAAATTAAAGGAAAAATACTGATACAATGTTGAAATTTTTTGGTATGTTTACAGCAGCGTGGAATTTGAAAGAATTATAACGATTTTTCGTAAATTTGTGAAAAAAAACTGAAACTGATCAAGAACCTTGAAATTTCATTACAGATTCCATATTCATAAATAAAGATTGCGAGGTTCGTAACATGAATCTCTCAATTTCAGAAAGAATTTTGTTATCGAATTCCTGTAAAACTATTCTCATTCATTATTTTTGAAAAATATTTAAAATATAAAAAAATTGATTGAATAATCAATAATTAATCTAATAATTAATAAAAATTAATTATTAATTTCTTATAAAAATTTTTTTTTTGTTTAAAAACAAGAAAAATTTAAAATAAAAATAGAAAATAAAAGATAATTGCAATATACTTTATGCACACAAAAAAATAGTCGACATTATATTTAATTGATAAAAATGAAAAAGAAAGAGAAAAAATGTTGAGCTCCATTCCATCAACGGAACTTAAAATAATTGAGTACGGCACAACGCTCGCAATCCAGCACTACCAACTACCGAGTGACGGTGCGCGCTTCTTTCAGACGCTACGGTAAGTAAACAATTGCTCCAACAAAAAAAAGTATCTAATAAAAATTAAAGAGGATCGTGTGAATTACAACTTTTTTCTCCAAAGCTTTGCGAAAGCATCGAAATCAAAAAAGATGTTATATCTAAAAAAATGTTGAATCCACTTTTTATTTTTATAATCAATTTTCAAGCAACCAATAAGCAAAATACGAGAGAACATCAAATATACTAATTTGTAGAATTTTTTTTCTCATGAAAAATGGTATCAACTTTTTTCTTGAATAAATTAAAAATACGACTGTTATACGCGATACAAGAAATCATCCCTTAATTCAAGATAGCGGACAACCTGCAAAGGGTTGATGGTCGAAAACTTGGATTTGAGTTTCCTATATGACACACGAAAGATGGCAAAAAAAAGTGTTCTTACCCAATGAATTGCAATAATATATATAGGAATCCGTCTAAATATACTGGTCTAACAAGGAAAGTCTTTCAAGTGTCCCTCGCTGATTTGATTCTCCCTCAAAAATGTTGAAGTACTCGAAAAACTAAGCCACACATATTTTTTCTTTCCTGCGAAAAAACACTTTAAGGTGGTGAAACAGCCCCTCGAAAATAGGGGTCGCAAGTGTCGATCGTGTGTATAAAAACTAAATTGATTTCGAACAAATCTACTGGAGAAGTTTTCTCGCGATGAAAGATGAATAACGTAATTTTCTTAAAAAAAAAAATGTATTGAGGGGGTAAACTACCCCTGCATATCAATAAAGTTGTGCTGGAAATTTTCAAATTCAATAGGAAATTTTTTAAAATATATATTTTGCAGTTGAGACAAAAGTAAAGTTTACCTGTTTCGCAAACATTTTTTCTTTAAATCAATGGGGGTGGCTACCCTCAATCACTTTTCATCTTGTGTCTATGATAATATATACTTTCCATACATAAAAAAATTGTGAAATTTGTTTTATAACGACGGAAGTCGAATGGAGTCCATCTAACATGAATAACAAAATTACACGGGGGTGAACTAACCCCTAATTATATATGAAATAGCAAAATAAGTCTAAAATTGAACAAAAAAATCCGAAAAAAATACGTGTTTCATACAAAAAAGAGGATGAAGGTATTAAGGTATCTCCAAGCGAAAAACAGCATTGAATAGGGTAACTCTCCCTACACAAAAATGTATTCTTCAAGTTTTGAACAATAGTGATACTCGTCAAAAAAATGTTTGAAACATAATGATTTTTTACACCATGAACATCGAATTACAGCAATATTAGTACAACCTGATATATCACAACGAGTTTCACAGGAATCACCGAGGCTAAAGTCCACCGGATTTTCAAATTTACCTGGTTTTTCCCCAATATATCCGCTTTTGTACCATGAATATTTAAAAAGATTAGCATATCTCGGTGAGATTAATTTATTATGCACCAAAGACCGAAGCTTAATGATATTCTTTCTGATATGTTAATTTATATCGTAATCCATTAAAATAACAGAATCAGAAAAGTGACGCACATAATTTTTCCAAACTCTAAACCCAAATACATCTAAAGGTTAAATTTTTCCTGTTGTTTCTGTTGGAATAATTTTAAAATTTACAATTTTATTGGAGGGTGCTGCTGCTTCCACTACAGTTGGGCAATGACCACTTCATGAGTCGAAGAGTGAAACGCTATTTGGTCCTACATTTGGAAAATAAATGTCCTCCAACCAAATCTTGAAGTGATCTGCAAATGATAAAAGCAATCATCATTGCTCTCATACGATTTTGAATAGAAGTACATAATGTAATGTTACCTGAGGTTGAATTCTTTCATGGCATCAAACAAAATTGCTTCGAAATGTTCTTTCAATTCAATTTCCTTCATGTTTATTGGAGTTTCTCTTATATTTAATGTTTGGAATGTATAAAGCAGTAAATTTATAGCATTCAAAGGATTCAAACTTTAAAAATAAACTTTGAAAATAATGCGTACAAGATTTAATTACAAAGGTTAATAATGCGAAACAATTTAGGGGTAGTTACCCTCTTCAATGCTGTTTTCCTCTTAAAAGTACCTAAATACCTTTTTACTCTGTTTTGTATGCAACACGTATTTTTTTTCGGATTTTTTGCTCTATTTTAGACTTATTTGGCTATTTTATACATAATTAAGGGGTGATTATCACCGTGTAATTTTTTATTTATGTTGGATGGACTCCATTTTACTTCCATCGTTTTAAAACAAATTTTACAATTTTTTTATGTAAGGAAAGTATATATTATCATAGACACAAGAAGAAGAGTGTTTAGGGATAGCTACCCCCATTAAATTAGAAATTTTTTTTTTTTGTGAAACAGGTAAACTTTATTTGTGTCTCAACTGCAAAATACAAATTTTTCCTATTGAATTTAAAAATTTCCAGCACAACCTCAATAATATGAAGGGGTGGTTTACCCCCTCAATACATTTTTTTTTTGTGAAGAAAATTGCGTTATTCATCTTTCATCGCGAGAAAACTTTTCCAGTAGGTTTGTTCGAAATCAATTTAGTTTTCATACACAATACTATACGATCGACACTTGCAACCCCTATTTTCGAGGGGCTGTTTCACCCCCTTGAAGTGTTTTTCCGCAAATAAAAAAAATAATGTCGCTTAGTTTTTCGAGTACTTTAACATATTTAAGGGAGAATCAAATCGGCGAAGGACACCTGAAAGACTTTCCTTGTAAGAAGGAGATTGTGCAGTTATTCGTGTTTCGTCAGAATCAAGGTACGTGACAGGAGAAGCGAATCATAGGACTAGATGTTGAACCGGATCTCGTTAGCCACCCAGAACCGACGGTATTCCGGCATACGCCCATTGTGTCCGCGGATAGACTGTTCCCTATTCAGCAAACTGGCGGGAATTTCGGGTTGCAGAGTTAGAATTAGGACTTCGATTGGATTATCAGAACTCTGCTTCAGCCTCACTGGTTGGTCGGTCGCTGGTGCCTTCTACGGCAGTATTAATTCGCCATGGGAATCGCTACGAACGAATAATCTAACCGATCGCCCATACAAGGGCGACTGGATCTGGTTCTGGTGGGCAAGAGGAACTGTTCCAATTCCAATCCGTCGCCTTTTGGGATCTCTTTAATTGGGTTGGCGACACTGGAAAAGGGGAATAAAATTCGTCTTTGTCTCTCCAGGGATGCAAAGAGGAAGGCTCTTGGAAAAGGGCTAATTGAAAGTACATAATCTGTGGATCCGCATTTTAGAATGTGAGGAATTGGAGTAGAACTGTATTTTATACCATAACGTGACACACAGTGGATAACATTGGTTGATATTTGAAATTTGATTGGATGTGGAATCTGAATCTTGAGAGGAAATTTTTTATCATTAAAGAGTCTGATAAACAAAATGTCCTGGGTTCGGATCCCCTCGAAGCAAGGAAGGCTGTCTTCCAGTGTTTGACACGTTACTGGCTAAATTTAACGCGTTACCGTTACTGTTACTGTTTCAAAATATGTAACGCGTTACCGTTACCGTTAATTTAACAAAAAAGTAACGCGTCACCGTTACAAAAAAAAGAGTAACGCGTTACCTTGACGTTGCTTCTTTCGATTAAATTTTCAATACATTATTTGAATGTCCCAAAAGACTCAGAATTTGGTACATTTAATTCAAAACTGAAAATCCTCATATAACTGAAAATTATATCTACTGTTAGGCAAAATAATTTAAAAATACAGGATTCGTTATATAATCACTGGTTCATTTTCATTTTCCATTTTCTTCGGTTTTAGCACTACCATAGGCTCATTTAAGATCAAGTTACCATTCAACATTTTTTTCTCCAGTTTTTTCTGTGTTTCTATTGGAACTTCTATTTTTTTCAAATTACGGGGATTCTTCGTCTATAATATAAAAACCGTAAGTTTATTTAATTCACAGTCCGAAAAAAACTGTTCATAAGAATAAATGCACATAATTTGTCCATATATATACTAGGATGATTTAAAAAAGTGCATTTTAAAAACATTGATACACCAAAATCAACAAATAATTAAATTATTATAAAACTCAAATAGGAAACTTGTAAAGCACATCCGAATCTCAATGCTTTGCTGAAACTTTATTTAGTAAAAACGTTCAAATTACAGGGCGAATATTTATGTTAAGACAATTCCATGAAGTTAGGGTGTGTAAACTTCTCGACCTCAATGATTCAATTATTAATAGTCAATTCAAAAATGTAAAACGTTTATTTAAAAGATTTCGTTTTGGGCTTCAGAACTATCAAACTTACTATATAAAATGTGTTTTTCCATCATCCGACGCATTTTCATAGAGAATAGTACATTGTGCTACGAGTGGAAAAAATGGTCGATTGTGAATGAGCATTCGTTTGACGCTACTTTTCCCTACTAGTGGGTTTTTGACTACTTTTCTCAACGCTCTCGTCATCAATCGAGAAATCGATCGCTTTCGCCACTATTTTTAATTGAAAAAAGTGGTACTTTCGACGTGGGTGTTGAACAAAAAATATTCTTTGGTACGCCGGTAGTAGGACCATCCATACATAGATATGCATACATAGTATTGCATCATATAGAATTACTGTAAAAAAACACATCACCTTATCGGTTTTCTTGGCATTTAAATATTAAATGTGATACAAAACGCATATAAAGTTTTTTTTCGGTAACGGTCGGTAACGTGCGTTACTTTGCATTAGCGTTACCAAATATTCCTAAAGCGTTACCGTTACCGTTATTAAACAAAAAAATAACGCGTTACCGTTACCGTTACTAAATAAAAGTAACTGTTCTGGTAACGCGTTACAAGCAACGCGTTACTGTCAAACACTGCTGTCTTCCGTTTTTTACGGAATCTTGTATTTAATTTCTTGATTGAAAAATATCTATCTGGTCATACTGGCGTAAATATGCTTCAAAAATTCAATTAGTTGAACAGTTCGGTGCAGCAGGTTTCTGGTTTGCGGATTTAAAACTAAATCCCTTGCTATAACTGATCGGGATGACTGAAATGAGAATCTTAGAATAAAATTCTATAATTGTATGTATAGTAGGGTGGTCCAGAAACGCATTTAAAAATTTTTTTTTCGAATTTTTATGCAAAACGCCCGCGAAATTTGTTCGAATCCACAAAAAAATTAACGTATTTTTTTCGTTTTGAAAAAAAATAATATTTAGAGGTGGCGCCAGCCCCATGAAGTTTACCAAGTATTTCCCATAAGAAAAAAAGACGTTTTTGTAAATTTTATTCAGAACTCTCAATATTGGTTCAATCGAGTTCGAAATTCATCATTTCGCTTCACAGTTAGTCACAGAATGCGAATGAAATATTACTTCCCGAATATCACCCCCATAAGTCTGTTTTATAGGGTCCCAAAAACCCCTATGAGTGAAAAAATGGGTTTTTCGAGTTTTTGGCGTTAATTATGATTTTTTGCGGTTTTATTAACGCAGATTGTTTCAGAAACATGAAATACTACTTTATAATTATAATTAGATGTGCATCCAAATTGTTTAAACAATTTATTATTGTTTTTAGCAATTTCCTCGTAGGATCTCGCGCTTCGCGCTCGGGTATTTGTGTCTCGTAATCGGAATGCTTTTGCTATTGTTCATTTCAATAGA
>WSXT02011831.1:0-14560 GCA_011762715.2 Neuroterus valhalla
GAGTTAAACTTGGCCCAAGTGTTGTGCTATTGGATAGTAGTTAATGGGCCAAAAATTTTGTGATTTGGAAAAATATTTACTGAGTGGGAGGGGGTAGAACTTTTGAGATTTTCATGGATATTGCTGATTTCGGTGATTTTTAGCTCTTTTAATGGCGATTGAAAATATTTTGTGTGATACATTTTCGATGGAATTTTCAACGAGCTTTCGAATGGTTGTATCCGTTTTTCAAAAAAAAGGAAAATTTTACCTTCAGAAATGAGGTTCAAAAATATTTTTGACTTTTTTAGAAAATCGACACTTTTTTTTCGTTTTTTTTTCGTCTCAAAATAAAGCCCAGAATTTTCCCTATAGGACCATATACATTGAAAAGTAGGCCTAGAATTTCGTAACCATGAAAATAAGGGTTGGTACGCTCATGACGCTGGCACTCGAGCCCCGCGCGCATCGTGGTTCCTCTATTGTATTGTTTTTACAATGAGTATTAATATATGCTAGTATATTTGATCGCTCTCTGCATTTACAGGGTTAAGACTGTCATTATTATAAGCATGTATTACGTTTGCTGATGAGTTTTGAAAAAAATTTCAAATTTCGAAGAATTGATTAATTGAATAAATGATCGGGTCAAAAATTGCCTTGTAAATATGACATGAAAGAGGAGCGTCAACGATCCTAATATACTCTCACAGACTCGCATTGACATAATACACTGGTTCAAATTTCAAAGACCCCTGCTTACTACTTATTTATTTGAAGATATTTATGACACCGGTTAAAATTTTGAGGAGCATGGTTTACGACATATAGATTCTACGAGAAAGCAACTTCTTGCATTTCGCAATATTTTCAACCACTTTTCACACGTTTGATAACTTACTGTTATTAACTTTAAAACAAAGTTCGAATCGCAAAAATAGGTCTACTTCTGCAATTTTTGCTATTTCATTATCGTTTTGCAATATAAGTCCGATATGGTCCGATTTTTGCCATTCAAGTTTTGTTGTACTAATAATTATGAAGGATTTTAGAATGTACATAAGCTGATGGAAATTGTACGAAAATTTCATGGTAAATGTGACATAAAAGAGAAGCGTCAACGATCCTATTCTCGATCTCATTGAGGTCTGGAAAGACTCTAGAATGACACCCGTTGACATTTTTACGCGCATATTTACGACCTATTGATTTAACGAGAATGAAACTTCTTGCATTCCGCAAAATTTCCAACGAATTTTCACACACTTAATACCATATTGTTAATAGGTTTAACAATCAATATCGCAAGAAAGAGAAACCAACTGTCACTAAAAAAAATAAAGTTGGGGAGAAAAGTAAGTAGAAGACAAGGCATCTGCTTCAGCAAAACATCTCTGCGCTTTGATTTTACCTACTGAAATATCCCTAAAAAACTTATTCGACCCGATCATATTCAATCAATCTACTCATCGGAATTTAAAATTTTTTTCAAAACTCATCAGTAAACGTAATACATGCTTATGATAATGACAGTCTTAACCCTGTAAATGCGGAGATTGATCAAATATACTAGCATATATTCATACTCATCGTAAAAACAATACAATAGAGGAACCACGATGCGCGTGGGGCTCGAGTGCCAGCGTCATGAACGAACCGTAGTACCCAACCCTTATTTTCATGGTTACGAAATTCTAGTCCCACTTTTTAATCTACATGGTCCTATAGGAAAAATTCTGGGCTTTATTTTGAGACAAAGAAAAAACGAAAAAAAAGTGTCGATTTTCTAAAAAAGTCAAAAAAATTTTTGATCCTCATTTTTGAAGGCCAAATTTTCCTTTTTTTCGAAAACGGATACGACCATTCGAAAGCTCGTTAAAAACCCCATCGAAACTGTATCACACAAAATATTTTTGATCGACATTAGAAGAGCTAACAATCACCGAAATCAGCAATATTCATGAAAATCTCAAAAGTTCTACCCTCTCCCCCTCAGTGAATATTTTTCCAAATCACAAAATTTTTGGCCATACTCTGAATGCTTCTCCGTTTAGAAATCTACATGAAAAGTTCAGACGGCTATGAATGTCGTATACTATTCGAAGCATGAAGCTAGTAACAAAGGATGCGTGTCACATTATTTTACTCGCACACTCCATCCGTCTTCTTACTTGCAGCTCGTTACCTCCTCCTGATGCAAACCAGAACCCTAAGTAACAGAACTCCTCCACTCGTTCAATCGTTTCTCCGTTAAACTTCCACTCGTACTCTATTTGCTTTCTCCTGTTCCTGAAGCACATTATCTTTGTCTTACTAACGTTTACTGTAAAATCTTTTCCCGTTACGTACTCTTCCAACTCTCTTAACGCCAAATTCACTCCTCTTTCGTCCTCTGCCAGCAGTACAACATCATCCGCATATGCTAAAGAGTAAAGCTTCCTGCTTCCTAAGATCACACCCTCTTTTCCGGTGTTCTTCAGCTTTTCATCTAAGTCTGCTAGCATTATACTAAACAGTAGCGGACTCAGCGGGCAACCTTGCCTGAGTCCTCTCTGCGTACGAAATTCCTCTCCTTTCTCTTTTCCTATCCTCACTCTGAATCTTGTCTCCACAAATATTTCTTTCATCTTTCCAATCAGCCTTTCATCTACTCCTCTTTCTTCCATCGCTTACCTCCTCCATATATATTTCCTTCTCCTTCTGCTTTTTCTCGTTCAACATCCCCTCATATACTCGTTCTCTCCTATTATACTCCATTTTGATGATCTCCCCTCTTCTCCATTTCCTAACACTCTCCTTTTATCTTTACTTTCTTCACATCCCTCATCTCACCAACCTTCTCTTTCCATGCCTTCCCTCCCTTTTGGACTTACTACCTCTTTTACCTTTCTAATCACTCCCTCCATTCTTTCTAATATCTCGTCTACCCTTTCCTCCTCTACACCTTTAAAATTCTCGTTCTTCATTTTTTCTCTGAATCCTTCCAACTTTCTCTCTCCCAGCGCCCTATGTTTTCTTTTCTTACCTCTCCTCTTTCCTTCTCACCTCTGAAATGTCTATGACCTCTTCCTTTCAGTTTTGCTATTACCGGAAAGTGCTCAGAGCCTATCTGATTCCCCACTTCCATTCCTACCATCAGCTTTCTAACCCTCTCTCCTGCTAAAATGTAGTCTATTACGGTCTCCTCTTTTCCTGTCAATGTTATTTTACCATCCTCGTTCCCTCTAGTATTTCCATTAAAGATGAACCACCCTACTTCTCTTATCAAGTCCAGAAGTACCCTGCCCTCTCGATCTTTTTCTCTATGTTTCGATTTCCTCATGAACGCCTCCGCCTCTTCATCCTATAACTCTCTTCCTGAACTCCAGTCTATGCATTAAGGTCACACCCTATCAGGACCAGCCCCTCTTCTTTTTCTTCAGTCCACCTCCTTATAACTTCCCATTCCTCCTCTTCACCTCTTCTCCTGTAAACACATACTACCGCTACCCTTTCTTCACTCACTTTGATTCTTCTCATCATTACTCCGTCCTTTGTTTCCCCATCAGCCTCAGTTCCCTGTTCTACCCCGAAACCCTTTCTCACCCTTGATACCATGCCGCCCATCCCACTCTCTCCCTTTCTCATGTTCATAAGGCGTGCTTGTTGCTGGTATGTGAAAAAATCTTTTGGCGTGAAATTACAGCCATGGAAACTGCTGGCGTATGCATTTCCAAAACTGTAGAATATCTTTTCATTTCCCCTAGTTGTTGGATTGAATCCAATCAAAAAAATAATCTTATTCTGCTTCAACTGCATCAGTATTGTGATGCTGGTTTTCCACGGAACGTTTCTTAGCAAGAGAAAGAATATGATCCCTTTTGTTTCGATTGATCATCAGCACTGCTCAAATTGCTGGAAGTAGACGCAACATTTTTGTAAGACGGACGATCAGATTTCCGGACATAAAGTAGGACTTGTTCTGATAAAAACTTGATCTTGCTTATTCTTTGTTTGGTTAGAGCAGTATCAACTTCTTTCAAACTCTGAAACCATGGTTCTAAAAGAGCTCCAGCGATTTGCACATCTGAGACAAAAAACCTGTAGTAAACATTTTTTTTCTCATTTCTTTGTTTAGTTGCTCTATCTACGACCATAACTTGTTCTATCTTCTATAACGGTGCTCATTTTGCTCCAGAAAAGGAGACTGGGATTTATAGTGTGTCCTTAATCTTTTAGGCGAATCTCGCAGGCAGATCAGAAATGTTTCAAAAACTCTACAAACAGTTCTTGTATTTGCCGCTCTTTTTTGAAATGTATAAATTGTTTGACTTGCTTAAAAGTCAAGTCACAGGACCACGCTGAGATCCTTAACTTTTCAAAATGATCATGAAAGAGTTCCATTTTGTAGGGCAAACTTGTTTGATTTTCTCACGCCGATACTGTGGATTGTCTGATGCTTCTTCAATTTCTAATTCTGATTCTTGTTCAGCAGCATCTACTTCTTCATCAGTCTCATCTTATTTCCTTGGTTTAATAAGAGAATGCGTTTTTCAATATTTCGTCCTGCGTCACTCACTGCAAAAATTTTTCTACGATCCAACTGAAACTCTTGAATTTGCAAGAACGCGTCGGAAATAGCTTCACCAGTATGTGGACCTTTCGAAATTCGAGTTTTTTGGTCAGGCGAACTGACTCGAAATTTTTGCCCATATGATCGTATATGTATATGTAATATACGGACGTTTGTGGTTTTTGTCTTTCCACATGTCAAGTGTCGTAGCACAGTAGCGAGAAAAATTGTCGATGTACTTTTCAACACGTCTATTTACTTCTTCGTACACACCGAGAAGAGCAGTCGCGGAATCTACATACACATACCAACAAAAAATCCTGAAACACTCAATGATTGGTGGTCTTGAAAGGCATTATATCGTTTGAAAATAATAACGCTCACTGACGTAATAGGAGCCACTTTTCCTCATTATGATTCTTCGTTTTGGTACTGGCTTAACAAAGAATGAACAATTCATATAAACGAGCGAACGCATGGCCACTTGTGAGAAACTAATAGCTGGATAATATACTATAATAAAAGATATAGATATAATTAACTATATAATAACATGAAAAATTAGGAATTTAATCAGAAAATTCAGGTGCTCCGGGCACCTTTCACAGAAAGTGTTGAGAAACCGTGCCGTGAACCTTTCTCAAACAAGAGATGAACGCGAAAAGCTTCCGCAATCACTGCAAGAACAATCCGCAGATGGATATCAGGAAGCAACATAGGGGACCAGCTGCTGAAAAAGGGCTTCCCTTGAGAGATGATGGCGATTTGAGGACAAGAAGGAACATTAACATTCAGATTCCTCCCAAGCCCCATGATCTGGCTGAACTGAATCCTACCCTTCGTGAACATATCTCAGAGGATTCTGACCTCTGGACCATCACATGTTCAGTTTATGATGCGGCGAAAGCTTTGAATGATTCAAATCGAAGGTCCAAACCAATGATTGATGATAAAAACAAAAATCGCTTGCATCAACTAAACAAGAAGATTGGGTGGGCAAGACAAAACGCGTCACGTAAGCAGTGTGTGATTGACTACATAAAATCTGGTAAGCCTTTTAGAGCGTGGGTCCGAAAGTTTGCTCATGAGATGAGGATCCATCATCACACATTGAAAATGTCAAAGCTGATAACCATCGAACAGCATGTTGTTGACAACATGCTGTTTTAGTAAAAAATCCACCGGAGTCCAAGGAAGTCGAGGCATTTTGGAGGGAGATGTAAGCAGTAAAACATCCATTGAATGAAGACACTCTGAACATCATATGTAATAACCTCATTATATCCGGGAAGGAATGCCCACCAATCACTACTGAAGAGGTGAAGAAAGTACTGAGGGGCATGAAGAACTTCTCTGCTGCTGGTCCAGATTGTATTAGGAACTTTCGGTGAAAGAAGTTCACTTCTACGAACCAACATCTGGTCAGCATTTTACCTCATATTTAAAGCCGGAGATCCCTATTCCGCAGTGACTGGTGTTGGGACACACTAGACTCCTACCAAAGAAAAGAGACTTGTCCAACCCAAAGAACTACAGACCAATAACTTGTCTGAACACGGTGTATAAGATCTTTACATCTATCCTGAATGACAGGGTTGTTCGGATAATTAGACCTGTATGGAGTGAGATTTACGAACAACGAGGATCGAAAAGAAGCGCAGCAGGATGTCGGAAAAACCTGCTGATCGACGGGAGTGTCTGCAAAGACGCTGCAAACCACAAACGCAAGCTGTCGATGGCCTGGTTTGATTACCAGAATACTTTCGATTCAACTTCCCGTAGACTTATCATCTGTCTGTTGAAAAACTTAAAGGTTCATCCAGATATTTTAGGCTGCATTAAGAGATAAATGCCTCTTTAGAAGACCAGATTTACTATCTCTCCTGGAAAAAATCGTATGAATACCAACAGTATCACTTTCCAGAGAGGTGTCTTTCAGGGTGACGCAATAAGCATTCTCCTCTCCTGCATCGCACTCATATATTTTATATGGATGTCCTAAGATCTATGCTTCTGGAAAAGAGCATCGTGAAAATGCTCTTAGTATCGTCGGGAAGTACACACGGGAAATTGGTATGAACTTTGGATTGGATAAGTGTGCCGAGATTCATCTAAAACGTGTACGAATAGGCTATTAGACACCATAGCGCTGGAGAGACCCACAAATACATGGGTGTGCCTGAGAGCCGCATTCAGGATGCAACATCAGTAAAGAAGGTTCTGCAAAGCAGATGCAAACACCTGCTCCGACGGAAATTATCGTCAAACCTGTCGTCGTTGAACAAGATATCTGCTGAAAACATGCTTGCCGTCTCAGTTCTACTCTATTCGCTTGAATTGGTTCCATGGGCGAAGAACGAGCTCAAGGCCCTTGATATTACTACGCGCAAGATGATGCATATGAAGAAAAGCTCGCATAGCAACTCGTCCGTTCCGCGCTTATACATCGCACGCCGTAAAGGCGGACGCGGACTTCTCAATCTTGAATGCCTGTACAACCGAATCATCCTTAGTACTGTTCATATCATCGCGAACGGTAGAGATCCTCTCCTGTTCATGGTCAGGAACCACGAAATGAACAGTGAAGGAGCGTTCCTTTACAAAGCCGCGGAGAATACAGCTGAAATTTCAGACTTGAATTTACTATACGCGCGCAACTAGATTCATCTAGTTGGGCCGACTAGACCTTTTTCTCCGTGCAAGTACTAAGAGTAACCTTTTTCTCAAGAGGTACCGGCACCACGACTTTCCGGAGATGAACACTCCCTTGCTGGGCAAGTGTTCACCGCGTGGGCCGCCGAAGCTCTTCCAGAGTGCAAGGCAGGAATCAAACCCACGACCAGCCGGCGTAGGTCCAAAGCGCATGCCTTAGCCCCCACGACCAACTGGCCCTTGTTTCTTTCGCAAATATCTTTCATTGTTATGAGGAGAATTCATAAATTTCTTTCTTTAGAAAAAATATACGAGCCTCAAAAATGTTGAAGCTCACATGATGAAGATGGCCAAAAGTGTATAAGGGCAGATTTTTTTGAAGAGTGATAAATATTGGAATTAGGTCATAAGTTTAAAGTAACTTATAGAGATTCGAAGAAACGAATTATAGTTTTTTGAAAAACAAACCACCAAATTCAAATGCTCAAACCTATTGAGATTTTTTTTTGCGAATTGGAAAAAAACATGTCGCCTAGTTTGCTGTTTTTTTCCTCGTAAGATTTATCTTGTGTTTCATGGAAGAAGTTAATATTTTCAATTCATTTCTGAATCGGCAAAGGTAAATTAAAAAAAGAACATATTTGTATTGGTAGTAGAGGGAGAAGTTTTTATGTGGTGGTGGTTTGGTTCCGTTTGTTCTATATGTGGTCTTTGTACTTCCCTACATTTGTATACAAAGCTTTTGGAACTCGATAGTGAAATGTCGACTACTTCAGTTTTATGATTGTGAATTCTCTCCTGTTGAAGCTTCTCTGGCTTTAACAAATACATTCTCATCTCGTGTCTCGTGCTGCGCAATCGATCAGAATTTGTCCGAAACAGTAGAGAAGTTTTGTTATCCAATTATCCTGGTAAGGAACTTGCGTATATTAGTTTTTTCCTAAGCTTGTGGCAATTGTCCAAAACGTCAATCTTCTCCTTTTTAACATGGTATTGTTTTAAAAGAGCAAGAACTACTTGTCCCATCAAAAATTAAATCTTACAAAATTTTTAAATCGTTTTTTGGTGCACAATTTTTGTTCATTTCTGCTGTCCAAAAGAAAAACCTAGTAAGTGACTTTTGCCATAGAGGTTTTTTTCTCACGCAGATGTGCCTGAAAATAGTCACTATGGAAAAAGTCACTTACTAGGTTCTTCTTTAGGACAGCAGATTTGTATTTTCCCGTATCTTGCATAATTTAACCAAAAAATTAATCTTTCTATTTTTCATCATTTTTGCGCGACCAAAAATAGATTGTTCGATTTTTTGAGAAAATTCGAAAAGTTGTGAAGACCATCATGTAGGGCTCCTAAAAAGGGACATTTTTCATTCTATACCTTTTTTCATATTTTCCGTTCTCTGCCTAAAAATCCTCATTTTTGTTTATATTTTCGAATTTCGAAAATGACATAACTCTGACACCTTTGTTTTCATCAAAAAACACCATAGCGGTGAATTGTGCCACTTATCATTCACTACAGGAAGCTGTACTTACAATTTTAGAGTCTTGAACAAAGTGGTCTTAAAATTTTCCAAAATGCTCTAACTTTTTGAATTTTTCTCCAAAGTAGCTGGCTAACGAAGGGGGGGGGGGTCAAATTTTACAAAATTCTAATGGCTTCTCTGATCAGAATGTAATAAATCTTTAGATGAAATTTTTTTCGTAAAGATTTACATCTTTGGTTGGAAATTCATCTTTCTTGTTGAAAGGCTCATCTATTCGCTCCACATTCCATTTTTATGTCCAAAATTTTACAATCTTTCTTTATTTACAACTCGTCCTTCAGGTTTGGAATTTATCTACCTTTTTTTGGAAAAGCAACTATTAGGTTGAGAATTTTCCGGAAATTGGTATATTAAAAAAAAATCCTCTTAAAAGGGTTTCACTTACTAGTATTTCCAAATCGTGTCCATCATTCTTCGAAAAATTACTCAAAACTTGGTAAAAAAATCTGCTTTAATCCAGCTTTAACGAATACATTCTCATCGCTTATCTCGTGCTGCACACTAGATCAAAGTTTGTCCAAAACGCTAGAGAAGTTTTGTTGCCTAACTTTTTTCACATGTTGTGTAGCTTTTCAAGAAATTCAATTTTTTAATTTTTAATTTTATTTTTTACGATTAAAACAAAAACTTCGCGTCCAATAGGAAAAGTTATAATGAATTACCAGATATTTTTCGGGCGAATAGCTTTTTTCTTTCAATCTTCTGTGTTAGCCTCAGTCCTTTTTTTCAAAAATTTTATTATTTAATTATTATAGTTATTTTTTCTGATTGAAATGGAAAGTACATATCCTGTTGAAGAAGTTGATAACACATTTGAAGATATTTTCCTGGTAAAGAACTTGTGTCTATTTGATTATTCCTAAGCTTGTGTTAATTGTCCAGAAGTTCATTTTTTTCATTTTTTACATTGTTCCTCATAAATGAAGCAAAAACTACTTGTCCTATCAAAATGTTGATCTCATCAAATTTATAGATTTTTTTTTGGTGCACGTGATTACTTCATTTATATTTTCCCGTGCCTTGCAAAGTTTGACCAAACAATAAAACTTTCTATTTTTCATTATTTTTTGTGCGACCAAAATTTGAATTTTCAATTGTTTGAGAAAACTCAAACTTTTTAAACTTTTTTTCATATCTTGCGTTATTTGGCTAAAAATTCTCATTTTCGTTTACATTTTTGAATTTTGAAAATGTCATAACTCTGACAATTTTGTTTTCATAAAAAAAATCATGAGGATAAATTGTTTCACTTTTCCCAAATACAAGAAACCTTACTTAAAATTTTTTAGTCTTGGAAAAAATAGTCCCAAATAATTCCAAAATGCTCCCCCTCTTGTATTTTCTATCCAAAACAGCTGGTTAACGAACTTGACTTGTATTTTTAGTCCCTCGAAATTGGTGCCAAAGCAAGATCAAAAATGATTATTGTTTCGAATGTTATCGAGTCCACAGATTATTTTCCATTGTTTTTGGTGCGATCAAAATCGGAATTTTCGATTTTTTGAGAAAATTCAAAAAGTTGTATTCACCATCTTGTAGGGCTCTCAAAAAAAACATTTTTGTTCTTTATTTCTTTTTCATACCTTGCGTTGTTCGGCAAAAAACCCTAATCTTTGTTTATATTTTTGAATTTGGAAAAGCCGTAACCCTGACATTTTTGTTTTCATAAAAAAAAATCATGAGGATAAAATGTTTCACTTTTCACTAACTACAGAAGACCGTACTTAAAATTTTTGAGTCTTGGAAAAAATAGTTTCAAAAACTTCCAAAATATAACCTTCGAAAGATTAAATTGAAGGTGCACTATGTAAATTCTCTTTCAAACTCCATAAAAACGTCCTCAGACTGTCTCCAGAGAAATAATAGAATAAGCCTGAAGGCTTCCTTCATTTTTCATCATTTATCGTGATGGATCGTCACCAGCATTTCCCCCCGTCTTACTGCACAAATCAAATTACTATTGACTTTCTTCATATTAATATTAATAATCATGAAAAATTCCTCCACCCTCTCTTGTTCAGATTATACGTCTAATTAAATTTAGCTTACTTAGTACCCAGAAGTGGTTTCTTTGTTGCTTCATCTCGAGCAACAAAGAAATAATGGCACATAAAAATGAGAGGGAAAGAAGGGTATGTCTATTTTTGTTCGTCAGTGGCGCTAGATCAGGACCGGCTTTAGAGAAATGGCACCCCAGGCTGCTATACTTCCTATTTCCTCCTCCACCTTTTACGGTTCGATTCGAAAACTGGAATCTTTTTTCTTATCATAATATAACAAACACACAAATGATCCAAATAGTTAAAGTCAATCACACTGTTTCTCTTGGATTCCTACTGATTTTTACTACACTCATTAAACTGTGGGGAGAAAAAACTTCAGTGGACAAATTGATTTTCAGAAGACAATTATTATACGATTTTGGTTCTGTTTGATTTAAATGAAAGCTAATGGAATTTCGAATACCTCCTTATTTATTTTTTTATTCAATAACAAAAATAAGAAACAAAGTTTTGGACTTTTGAAGTATACCTTTTTTTGGAAAATGCTTGTAGATTTATTTTAGAATACTCCAATAACTTGAAGCTACTATCAAAGAAAGATGTCCAATAGCAGTGCAAATATTTTTAAAAAATTGGATTTTTTTCAAATAATGAGTGAATGAAAATTGTTGTGCTGGGATCAGCAACGATTCGTCTTTTGGTTCGCACCAAATTCAAATAACTTGCAGGCAAAAAGAGTTTTTTAGTCGAATTAATGAAAGTTCATCAATAATTCTTATTTGAAAAGCAATTCTTGTAAACAAATACAAATATCATGTATTTATGTTTAAAACTATCAAGTTTTTCTATGGAATCGATCATATGCTACTTGAAAATATAACGAAACTATCCTATTTGTCAACAATTAAAATTCATTTTCGTTTAAACTACCTCAAATAACAAAGGCACTATTTGGCTGTTTTTGGAGGTATAATCTTGATTGTATCGATATGATGATGTGATGTGATGATATGATATGTGTATGAATTACCGTTAACAAAATAATGGAAAGAACAATTGTTTTAACAAATTTGTATCATTTTATAGAAAACTATACATATTTTACAAATAAAATACTACGATGATTGTTTGCTATGAATCAATAACGTTTGCTAATTGTTTAAATGAACCTAATTATCAAATTCAGTATTTGGCTTTTCTGGGAGAAACAAATTGATTTTTCCGATGTAATTAACTTTCCACAACTAACTTCTTAATTTTTTAGAACATTTCGAAGACATCTAACAATTTCATTGCAAGAAACATTTTTTGAAACATTCAAACATTTTTTAAACATATTTAAAACATTTCAAGTGCAAACATACATATTAACAAATAAAATGTTTTTTGTTTTTTAATTACAGTCAGTTATTTAGCAATGATTTCTTGTTATGGATCGATAAAATTTGATAATTGATGAAAGAAATAATAAAATTATGCATTATTTGCTTTCTCTGGGCGTTTAAACCTGTTGTTCTTCCATTTATTCAACTAATAAGAACATCAAATAATAAGAACAATATTAAAAAAACCACTGCTCCTGGAAGCAATCGTCTTCGTGACTTTTGTGTATCGTTACCAAATTATGAAAAAAAGTATAAAATCTATTATAACCAGTTGATTGAGCAAAAAAACAATTTCGAGTGCTGAAATCTTTACCGAATAATTGATTGTTAATTCCACGAAGAAAACGGTATTTTATTCGTAAATATGTATAACTGTTTATGAAATGATAAAAATTTCTTCGAAAAAGTGTTGCTTGCAATAAAATTGTTTAATGTCTTCGAAATCTCCTAAAGAATTTAAAAGTTAGTTATTTGCCGCAAGTTTGAAACCAGATCCTGACCAATCACTGAAGTTAAGCAAGGTTGAGTGTCTAATGGTACAAAAATTAGGTCAGAGGTAGTTTAGGTTAACTATGGTAAATTAGGCAGTTATAAATTTTTTTTTGTTGACCAAATATAATATTTAGATTTTATTTCCTTAGGTGTATTCCTCAAGTGAAACATCTCAAAAATCTGAATTTTTTATTTTACTCTTCGGTATAAATTTAATCGTCTTAGTTGAAAATTGGTCTTTTTGGTTGGAAATTTTGATATTCGTTTCAAGTTTGAACTAATTTGTGGGAAATGAATTTTAAATTCTTTCAAATTTTGACGATTCTCGTTGAAAAATCACTCATTTATTTGTAAATTAAATCTTTTTTAAGGATTCGTTTATGCTCCTGGTGAAAAATTGATCTTTCCGGTATAACTTTCAATTTTTTTGCAGAAAATTCAGCTATTCTTCGAAGGTGGAATTCTTTTGTTGGGAATCTATTCGTTTCTCTGAAGATTTATCATCTCAGGTGGAAATTTATCTCTCAGGTTCTGAATTCTTATATTTATTCCAGAATTTTTTGTTACATTCTCATCATAATGAGAAGGTATTGGTTCTATGTGAAAATCGACTTTAATCATAGGAAAAAATACTCAAAAATCCAAAATTCATTGGATTCAAGGTGGATTCTTGGTTTCGTTTCAAGTTGAAACTATATTTCAATAAGTTCTACAAATTAATCTTCAACCAATTTTTGGTAGGAGACGTCGTTTTCCTTTTATTTGCAAAAAAGATAATTAAAAATCAGGACAATCCATTTTGTGGCCAAGCTGTACGGGAGAGGAACAACATTTATAGGAACAAAGTAGGTAACTTTGAAAAGATCTACAAATTTGCTATTGACTATTTTTTGATCGGACGCGCAGTTTTTGTGTGATTTGAAAAAATTATATAAAAATAAACAAATTCTTCATGTGGGCAAACTGTAGAGGATAGGAAAAAAGGTTGTAGAATAAAAGTGTTCACTTCAGAAAAATTTACGAATTTGTTCTCATTTTATTTGCAAACATAATAATAAAAATTTGTTTTGCGGCATTTGTAGGTATTTTAGAAAGAAAGGAGATATCGCGTTGTTACGGGTTGAGTTGATTGGACAGAACAAAGTTCAAATATTATTTTTTCAATGAACTGGGCCCACAGGGACGCGCTATCCTCTCTCCTGTCTACCAGACTAGCTGAGTCAATGCGCTCAGGTCGTTCTGTAATTCGTACGCTCAATTATAAATGCTGAGGAAGTAAAAAAGAAAAATCCAATTTGCGGCGAAACTGCACGAGATACGAAGGAATATTTGCAAGCAAAATTGTTCACTCTGGAAAGATCTACAGATGTGTTGCGTACCTTTTTTTGGTAGAACGCGCAGTTTTTGCTTTTTTGATAAAAATAATAATAAAAATCTGCCCGCTGCGCAGGCACATTCTCATCGCGCGGCTCGCTTCGCTCGCAAGTTTGAGCGCGCCTACGGCGCGCGTCTTTCGGATCTCGAGCTTCACGCTCGATGGTAATCTTACCTCGCGCTCCGCTCTCGGTTATGAATGTACGTCGCGCTACGCGCTCGGCCTTTGCACCCCCCTACAGTTTTATGTGGATCTTGTAAACTCAGAAGCGAAATGTCTACTACTTTGATTTGGTGAGTGTCAATTCGCTTTTGTTAAAGCTTCTCCGGCTTTAACGAATACATTCTCATCGCGTGTCTCGCGCTGCGCACTCGATCAAACTTTGTCCAAAGCGAAAGAGAAGTTTTGTTGCCTAATTTTTTCACATGTTGTGTAGTTTTTCTAGAAATCCAATTTTTAATTATATTTTTTTACGATTGAAACAAAAACCACGCTTCCAATGGGAAAAATTATAATAAATTTACAGATATTCTTTTGGGGTGAATAACTGTTCTCTATTAATCTTCAGTGTTGGCC